>CABHPP010147076.1:19456-41105 GCA_902168425.1 Peromyscus attwateri
GGGTTTCTCTGTGTAGCTTTGCGCCTTTCCTGGAACTCACTTGGTAGACCAGGCTGGCCTCGAACTCACAGAGATCCGCCTGGCTCTGCCTCCCGAGTACTGGGATTAAAGGCGTGCGCCACCACCGCCCGGCCAATCCATATGTTTTTTAAAACTGTTAATGTGGGGCTGGAGAAATGGCTCAGTCATTAAGAATGCTAAGGGCTCCTCCAGAGGTCCTGAATTCAAGTCCCAGCACCCACAGAGTGGCTCACAATCTGTAGTGGGATCTGATGCCATTCTGGTGTGTAGACATGCATGCAGGACAAGCACCCACATACATAAAATATATAAATAAATAATAAATCTTTAAAAAAAAAAAAGCAACAAAAGAATTAATGTAAGCCAGGGTGTGATGGCATATACCTTTAATCCCAGCACCCATGTGACAGGTAGGTGGATCTCTGAGTTTGAGGACACATAGTGAATTCCAGGTTAGCCGGGAGTGAGACCTTGTCACCCACATATACACACACAACAAAACAAAATAAAAACCAACAAAACCCTATTAATGTGTGTGTATATGGTTGCTGACAGTGTCATTGTACCATGTCATAGTTTATAGTTAAACATAATTTTATTTAGTTTTTTAAAAAATAATTTTATTATTTTATGTGTATGGGTGTTTTGCTTGCAGGTGTATCTCTGCATTGTGAAATACTGTGATTTCTTTTAAAGGTATTTATTTATTTGTGTGTGTGTGTGTGTGTGTGTGTGTGTGTATGTGTGTGTGTGTCTGCATGAGTTTTATGTGCACACGTGCTCCCAGGAGCCCACAGAGGCCAGAAGAAGTCATTGGATCCCTTAGAACTGGAGTTACAGGTAATTATGAGCCACCATGAGGATGCTGGGAACCGAACCCAGGTCATCTGCAAGAGAAGCCAGTGCTCTCAACAGCTGATCCATCTCTTTAGCCCCAGAAAAGAACTACCTTTGTCCCAGGATGTCAGTGACTTCTGTGACCCCAGGCCTGAATGTGTGTCCCTTTGGCTCCATGTAGCTAGTTTAGCAGTTGGAAAATACAGGTGGGAGTTGGGTGGTTATGAGCAGCCCCTGAATAGACTCAGCTTTGTCTGAGTCTGGATCCAGGGGTGTTGAGCTGCTCTCCTTGCATTTGCACACAGTTTATGTCTCTGAGTTCCCTTTCTTGGCCTCAGAAACTAGCATGGCATTATTAACAATTCCCTTTCTTGTTGAATGCTCTTTAGTGTTGTTGTTTTTCGAGACAGGGTTTCTCTGTGTAGTCCTGGCTGCCCTGGAACTCACTCTGTAGACCAGGCTGGCCTCGCACTCAGAGCTTCCCAAGTGCCAGGATTAAAGGCGTGCACCGCCGCCACCGCCTGGCGGTGCACGGTATCTGCAGTCTAACATGCAAAAGAATTGGCTGAGCTTGACAAGATGCATTCTTCCACAAAACCATTGCACGGCTTCAGTTCACCGACAGTTTAATGTTTGGTCTCAAACATGTATTATGCATCCCACATGGCCAGCATAGCAGGAGTTTGTGCGTTTAGGGATGGGTTTGGCAGTTTTCACCTGTGGACATTCTCTTTGCAAGTTCATGTATGACATGCTCAGCATTATGATTGATTTAAAGTCTCTTTGTTCCCTCACATGCCTTAGCCCTATCCTCTCACCATATCTGTAGGTAACAGGGCTGCCTCAGGCTCGACCCTTGTTCTGTGGCTTCGGTGTCTGGTTGGGTTCAGGAGGCAGCACTTTGAGCCTTTTTCCGTGGCTGCCCAGTGTGTAATGTAATGAGAGTCTCAGCTGATGTTAAGAGCCTTAGCCAGGTGGACAGATTGTGTTCCTGATAGTCATAGGGACCCATTCTTAGTATTTTTGTTTGTTTTACTTGCTTATTTTGTTATTATTTTTGAGACAGGGTCTCATGTAACCCAGGCTGGCCTCACACTCACTATACTGTTGAAGATAAACTTCATCTGTGATCCATCTGCCTCCACCTCCAGAGTGCTGGAGTACAGGCTTGCACCGCCTCACCTGGTTTTTAAAGGGTTGCTGGGAATTGAACTCGGGGCACTATGCATGCTAGACAAACGCTCTACCAGCTGAGCTATATCTACGCCTCTTTTTTGTTCTTGTTGGTTGTCGTCTTGAGACGGGGTCTCATTCTTAGTCCAGTCTGGCCTGGAACTCACCGTGTATCCCAGTAGCATTCCTCCTGTCTCAGCCTCCAGAGTTCTGGAATCACAGGTCCGAGCTACCACATTCTGTCCAGAGATACTATTTTCACAGCGATTGTAGCTTCTCCTTTAATAAACTTGGTCCATCTGTCACATATTTAAGTCTCTGAACCAAAATTCTTTTTTTCAGCAGCAGTTTTCGATTGGGGCAGACCGTGGCTACTGAGCTTCTCGTTAGACAGCACGGCCCATAAAGTGGGTACTACTGAGCAGTACCCGATGTGATCTCTCTCTGCAGGAGTCCTTTGGGAGCTCCATTGGCTACCACAGCTGCAGCAAGAAGGCACTGGTCTTCCTCTTCAAGTTCCTGTCTGACCTGGTGCCCTGGGAACCCGCTCGGTACATGCAGGTAAGGAGCCAACAGCCGCATCCTGAGGCTTTCTGCTCATGGTGTGCTATATGGAAGATCACACTGAGCCAGGACTGGTCTCTGCCCTTCGACAGACAGTTCAGGTGTGCAGGGAACCAGCACAGGCACCTAGTAGCACCCACACATCCTCCTCAGGAGAAGAGAATGTATTCTATCAGTGTGCGATAAAGTGCCTCCGCATAGGCTCTCTGAAGGACGAGCCGGTCCAGGTGGGGTCTAGAAGATATAATGGAGGAAGTGGGTGTAGGAGGGTCTATTTTTTGCTTTAGTAAAATGATATGGTTTTATGATATTCAAATTTCTGGATCCTGGAGAGATGGCTGGCAGTTAAGAACACTCACTGTCCTTCCAGAGGACCTGGGTTCAGTTCCTAGCACCCACATAGCTGCTCACAACTGGCTGTAACTCCAGTTCCTAGGGGATCTAATGCTGTGTTCTGGCTTGTGCAGACACCAGACAGACACATGATGGGCTAACATACATGCAGACAAAGCACCCGTACACACTAAGTTTACTTAAACAACAACAACAAAAAACTAGATAGAGATATCTCCAAACTTAAAATGATCATTTCTTCCAGATTTTTTGTTTTCTTTCTTTTTTTTTTTAAGATTTTATTTTTTTATTATGTATATAGCATATATGACAGCAGGCAAAGAGGGCACCAGATCTCATTACAGATGGTTGTGAGCCACCCTGTGGTTGCTGGGAATTGAACTCAGGACCTCTGGAAGAGCAGTCAGTGCTCTTAACCTCTGAGCCATCTCTCCAGCCCTTGTTTTCTTTCTTTTCTTTTCTTTTTTTTTTAAAGGCTTTGTGTAAGTCTACTGTTGGAATATTTGTAACAAGTTGTGTGGTACACTATAATCCCAGCATTTGGGAGGCAGAAGCAGGATCTCTGTACGTTGGAGGGAGGTTTGCTCAACTCAGGTTCTGGGACAGCCAGGACTACTTCGTGAGACACTGTCCCAAAACAAGAAGACAAACAAGTCTCGAAGCCAGGTAGTGGCACAGTCTGGTGGTCCCAGCATTTGGGAGCCTAAGGCAGGAGGGTTGTAAGTTCTAAGCCAAGCCAGTCAGGGCCGCACAGCAAGACCCTGTCTCACACTCCCAAAAAATCTGAAGCTGAGCACAGTGGTATATAGTCTTAGCTACTCAAGAGCCTGGGCATGAGACTACAGGTGCCCAGGAGTTCAAATCCTTCTTGAGGAACAGTGAAACACTGTCTCAAAGGAGAAAGAAAGGAAGGAAGGCTTGGCAGTATGATTTTTCCTTTTATCAGCTAGCCCCTTCCCCCCACTTATTTTGGGGCTGGGGACCTGAAGCTCTCACGCTGTTTTTATTAGAAAGTTTGATTTACATTCCAAACTGAAACGGGGATATGTGAGCAAAGGGAACAACAGACTCCAGTCACCACGGGGAACTAGAACTGAACCTGTCCGCTTGCCCCAAGCCTGGACCCCTGTCTTTCTTATGCACTGTTGTTTGTGGTCAGGCTTTAAGACTGGCAGGTGCAGGATAGATAATTGATCTGTGACCACCACCACCACCACCGCCCTGCGACACACACACACACACACACACACACACACACACACACACACACCAGTTGAAGAGTATCCTGTCCTGAGCTTCTCTGAGTGTCTCAGCCTCCTGCCCTGAGAAGTGACAAGGCTGGACACTGAGAGCCTTTCCTTTCACTCTGTGACTCTAACTCACACTCGGAGACATGAGGAACGTGACGTCGTTTGTGCAGACCCACAGGCAAATTCTACCCATGTTTCCTGTTCTTTGACAAATTCTCTTCCTTCTTGCCCTTTAAACTTGCATTTACTGTTGAGCATGGCAGTCTGGGTCTGCCTGGACTCACTGTTGCTTAAACCTGGCACCCGTGGTCAGTTTTCTGTAAATTCAGCCACACATCTGAAGCAGGTCCTCTAATCACAGACCTGGACTCAGTCTGGACCCTGACAGGCTGTGCAGGTGCTGGGTCTTGTGTCTCTAGACGATAAAGTCTCCAGAGCCCGTGATGTGGAGCCGCTGCTTCCTACCCTTGGTTTCCCTCCCACTCAGAGAACCAGCCACACAGTACATTTTTCTTAATTTTCTCCCTGGAAGGAAGGGCAGCCTTCTCTTGTGGGTTTGTTTGAGACAGAGTATCACTGTATACCTCTAGCTAGCCTGGAACCTGCTAGGTAGACCAGGCTAGCCCTGAACTTGTCCTGATCTTTGCTACTGCTTCCTGAGTGCTGGGATCACAGGTGTGCATCATCACCACGCTCAACTTTTGTTCAAAAGTCACATGCCACGTGCCTGCTAGTGGCCATCTCTCCTAGTCACTGTCCTCATTGCCGTGGGCTGCTAATGTCCCGGTGAAGAGCGCCGTGATAGCCTGCGGCCTGACATTGCTGTACTGTGTTTTCTTGTAGGTCCATATTTTCCACCCCCCACTGGTCCCAAGCAAGTACCACTCCCTCCTCACAGACTACATCTCGTTGGCCAAGACAAGGCTTGCTGACCTCAAGGCAAGTCTGGCCACTGCTCTAGCCCTGCCTGGCAGTAACCATTTCCTGTCTGTCTGTATTCACGTGTTTGTTTTTCCCCTCTGAAGGTTTCTCTGGAGAATATGGGACTCTATGAGAACTTGTCCTCCTCTGGGGACATCGCTGAGGTAATGTGTATCAGGCCTTTTCTTTTAGGCCACCAACCAGCTTTCAAATCATGACCCAGAGACTTACTAGTTTTGAATGCCCGGCCTAGCTTAGGCTCGTTTCTGACTAGCTCTTTCAACTTAACTTGTTTCTCTTTATCTTTCTTTTGACTCGGGACTTTTTACTTTTCTTTCCTTCTGTGTATCTTCCTTTTCCTGCTCTTCGTGTCTGCTGGCTGGAGGCTGCCTGGCTGGCCTCGGGCATCTCCCTCATCCTCTTCCCTCTTTCCCGTCTCTCTCATTCCTTTCGAGCCTAGATTTCTCCTCCTGTTTATTCTCTCTGCCCACCAGCCCCACCTGTTCTTTGTCAGCCTAGCTATTGGCCGTTCAGCTCTTCATTAGATAAGCCAGGTGCCTTAGGCAGGCAAGGTGAAACAAATGCAACACATCTTTACATAATTAAACAAATGTAACACACCTTTGCACAACTAAAGCAATATTCCACAGCATAAACACATTTAATATACCTTTGCCCAGTTAAAATAATATTCCACAACAGTGATGAGCACTGCTTTGGTTCTACCACAGTCTTGGTTCGCTTCTCTTTTAACTTGAGTAATTTGGCTCTCAGAATCCTCTGCTTAGTTCATCTCCAGTGAAGCTAGGTCACCTGGTTTCCTGAAAGTGATTTGCCTGTACTGTCCCTTGGAGTCTTTGTACGACAACACTCGCCGAGTAGAGTGGCCATGTTCAAAGACAGGCCAGTGCCACAGTGGACTCTCCTCAGGATTTTTTATTTTACGTGTTTTTTCACTAATTTTATTTATCCAGTTTTTACTATGCTTGTTTGTGTGTGCACATGCACATGGTGTGGTCCATGTGCAGAAGTTAGAGGATAACTTGAGGGAATTAGCTCTCTCTTTTCACCTTGAACTTAGGTCGGCAGCTTGGTGGCAAGCACCTTTACCTACTGGACCATCTTGCTGGCCCATTTTTATTTTATTTTATTTTTATTTTTCTCGAGACAGGGTTTCTCTGTGTAGCTTTGGTGCCTGTCCTGGATCTCACTCTGTAGTCCAGGCTGGCCTCGAACTCACAGAGATCTGCCTGGCTCTGCCTCCCAAGTGCTGGGATTAAAGGTGTGCGCCACCGCCGCCCGGCCCATTTTTATTTTTTATAATGTGTCAGAGGGATGAGGTATGCAGAGTATGTGTGGAGGTCAGAGGGCAACCTGTGGAGTGTTTTCTCCTTCATGAGGGCCCAGGGGCTCTAATTCAGGTTTCCCAGGCTTTACCCTGGAGACATTTGCCTCTCGCTGTTTCTCCCATCCCCATTTTCTTTGTGACAAGCTCGTGTAGCTCAGGCTGTCTGTAAACTCTTCAGCCTCCTGTGCACTTGGATTACAGACACTTGCCACCACTGCTAGCCCTGACATTTCATGATTGTTTTGAAATCTCAAAGCTCAGTCTCTATTCTGCCCCACCTGGAAGCCTTCCCGTCTTCTCCTGGAAGAGCGGCAGAGAGGAGAGGTGGAGAAACGGCTCGAGGCCGGCAGAGCGGTTAGGAGAAGGGCACTGGCTTTTGGAGCAGAGCTGACCTAGGGCCCATGTGAGTCCAGAAAGCAGGACCTGGGAGATATGTGACTCTCCCAGGTTGTACAGGGCCCGTCTCACCTGTCACCTCTCACATGTCCAGAAACTCAGGGCAACAAGGAGCAGCAGGTGGCTGCCAGGTTTCTAGGCTTGCTTGCTTGCTTTCAAGTCTTCCTTCTTTCTCTCTCCCTCCCTGTGCTGAGCTAGCCTAAGAGCCGAGCGATCCAGGATGTCCAGAAGGCCGTCGTGGTGTTTGAACAAACAGGGAAAGTCCCGATGGCTGTCATGGAGGCCAGGTAGGAAGAGGCTGCTTAGAGCACCTGCTGGCTACAGCCCATCCAGACATGGCCATGCTGCCATTGGTATGCTGGGGCTCTGAAGTCTGTCCCACTGGGATCCCAAGCTCACATGGGGATGGAGTTCTCTTTCTATCATGGGAGCCAGGAACCAGTGTGGATGCTGTGCCAAAGGTGAGGTCTTGAGGTGGCATAGAGTGAGGCAGGTCTGTGGTGTCGCCTTTTTGTCATTTTTGTTTTGCTCTGGGACATTTCATTGTCTAGCCTTTGGTGTGGCCATTGGGTGCTAAGATTAAAGGCGAGTTCCACCATGTCAAGCCTGTGTTCACTTCTGTGACAGCATATGGTACCCTTGCTCTCTGAAACAGGCAATAGATGGTACCTGTCTGAAGCCATGTGGGAATGAAGGATTATTAACCCACAGATTAGCAACAGATTTTTAGTTAGTGCTTCTAACTATAAATAAAAATTGGTGACCAATGTGGAGCCAACCTAGGGAACTGAGTAGCTTTATTGAAGTCATTGTGATTCCTGAACATTTTGAATTGTGATTGCTGTCAGTGTTGCTGAACTGAGCCCAACTCATGGGGTTTTGAGATCGCTTCCAAGCAGAAAGCTCCTGGTGGCCTCATTGCAACCCTCATAGCCTTAGATTAACGTGGGTTCCATGGTCAGTCCTCAGGAGAGTAAACATGGTCCAGATATCATGGACCATAGGACACATCCTAAAACAGTGAGGGGAATAAAAGACTTAAAAACATGATCAAGCCCAAGCGTGGTAGTTCACACCTTAATCTCAGTACTTTGGAGACATAGGTGAGCAGATCTCTGTGAGTTTCAGGCCAGCCTGGGCTACATAATAAGTTTTAGGCCAGTCAGGGATACACAGTGAGATGTTGCCTAAAAAAACAAAACAAAACCCACGTGATCGATATTGGAGCCTAGCCAGGCCTGGTGCACCCACCTGTGATCTCAGTGCCTGAGAGACAGAGGCAGGCAGAGCAGGAGTTTAGGATTTTGCCACATAGTGAGTTTGAGACCAACTGGGGCTGCATTAGACTCTGTCTTAGAAATGAAATGAAAGAGAACAAAATGAAAGGCTGGACCGAGAACCGCCCTTCCGGGCTGGGAGGGAGTTGGTGGAAGAAGCCTTTCTCCGGCGTTCATCATCGTGTGTCTGCCCTTCTGTGCTGCAGCATTTTCAGGAGGCCCTACTACTTGTCACACTTCCTCCCCGCCCTGCTCACACCGAGAGTGGTGAGTGCACGCTCGTCTTCTACCCACACCTCTGGGAGACACGTTCCCCGCCTGCTGCTCACATGCTTGCTCTTCTCACAGCTCCCAGAGGTTCCTGACTCCCGGGTGACCTTTATAGAGACCCTGAAGAGGTAAGCAGGAGCTTGCGCAGGGGCTGCTCTGTGGCCAGTGGGTTTTCCTTGTTTTATTTTTTTTCCAATGGGTTTTAATAGGGCAAAGAGTTTGAGTTCTTTTGTAGAGAAATTTACCACACTCGTGTTTTATTCATAAGATATTGGCTCCAGGTGAGCGGTAGTGGTGATGCATGCCTTTGATCTCAGCACTCAGGTAGAGGCAGGTGGATCTCTGCACTTGAGGCTGGCCTGGTCTCCACAGCAAGTTCCAGGACAGCCAGGGCTACACAGAGAAACCTTGTCTTAAAACAACAACAACAACAACAACAACAAAACCCCAAACAAACCAAACAAAAAACATATTGCTGAGATTCTTTATTTATGTATTATCATCTTTTTATTTATTTATTTGAAATAGGGTATCACCAAGTGACTCTGGAACTCAGACCTACTCCTATCTCTGTCTTTTGTGTGCTGGGATTAAAGCATGTGCCATCACACCGGCCTATTTATTCATTTATTTATTTATTTATTTATTTATTTATTTATTCATTCATTCATTCATTTTTTTTTTTTTTTTTTTTTTTTTTAAGGGCAGGGTTTCTCTATATAGCCCTGGCTGCCCTGGAACTCATTCTGTAGACCAGGGTGACCTTGAACTCAGAGATTCACCTGCCTCTGATTAAAGTGTGCCACCACTGCCCAGCCCGGCCTTTATTTTTTATATAAAATATTTCATATGCTTGCTTCACTTTCTTCTACAATGTTTCCTGAGCCTTAGAATAGGTAAAAGCCAGAAAATAGGGTAAAGGGCTGTGAAGTGCCATTGCCTATACTCTGTCTAACCATTGCAGTCAGGAACTTACAAGTGTGGTTACCTGCAGCAGCCCACACAAGACAAAACAGGCCCTGTTAACAATTAGTCAGAGAGGGAGGGGGCATGGAGCGTATTTCTTACTGCTGAACTACTGGTTCTTGATAGTTTCTGGAAGATGGAGAAACATTGTCTCCAGCTGTGCACCCGCTGCTGAGCCCACAAAGCTCTGAGGGAGTGCTCCAAATCCATGATGTCACTGCTTAAACTCAGCGGGTCATAAAACTATACAAAGAAACCCAACAGGAGAAAGGCATTTGTAGACAGGATAATAGGGAGGTGGAGAGCTGGGGGTTGAGAGCATTCAGTATACATTATGTACATGTGTGAATTTGTCAAATAACAAGTTTAAATAATGGAAAAAATTTCAAATACATAGAAAAGTGGAGATGGCTTTAAAACACTTACATAGTACCCATGATTATTTACTTCAGTTGGCCATATACTAAAGTTGGAATGATACGGAAAAGATTAGCATGAGCTCTGTGGAAAGATAACATGCAAATGTATCAAGTTCTATGTTTTTAATGAAGCTCTCAAGCCACCGTCTGGTGCTGTTTGAAACAGCCTCATGTAGCCTGCACTTGACCTTGTTGTAGAGCTCAGGTTGACCCTGGACCCCCAATTCTCCTGCTTCCCCTTCCCAGGTGCGGAGATGACAGGTATGCACTACTATACCTGGTGTATGTATTGTTTGGATACAGGTCTTACTCTGTAGCCTAGGCTAGCCTCCCTACATCTGCCTCCTAAGAACTGGGATGACAGGCATGTACCACCATGTCTGGCCTGAACTGTATTTAATGCCGTTATACACACAGAATGGGCTTTATGTCTATGTCTGTGGTTCTCACTTATGTATCTTGGCAGCTTTTAGCATCTTGTAAAATGAACTGGGTAACTTCTTTCTGTTTGCTGGAACTATTTGTTGAATCAAAGATTCTGCTCTGTTGAAGGTTTGGCAGAATGTGTTATAAAAACACTTGGCTGCTGACATTTGCAGTCATGGACTTTGGCTATGGACTCAGTTTTGTAAATGACTGTTCGTCAGCTGCTTTATGCCTTTTCTCCCTCCCTCCCTCCCTCCTTCCCTCCCTCCTTCCATCTATCTTTTCATTTTTTAGGTTTCCATGTAACATTTCAAGCTGGGCCTGGAGGTGCATCCAATCCTTGGTAGTAGAGGCAGGAAGTAGAGGCTGACCTTTCTCTTCTGAGTTTAAGGACAGCTTGGTCTGAATAACAGGTTCCAGGTCAACCAGGGCCACACAGTGAGACATTTTCTGATCAAAACAAAACAACCAAAAAAATTTATTTCATCTAGTTGTTTTAAATTCTTTTCTTGTGGTGCTGGGAGTTGAACCCAGGGCCCTGCACACACCGGGCGACTCTCTCCCACTGAGCTGCACTCCTAGTCCTGTCTGAGCCGAATTCACTGTCGGTATTTCTCATAGTGAGGTAGAGGTGCTGATAGGAACTGGGGCTGTCCATGTGTTTGCAGTGGCATTGGCAACAGCCACCTGGTGGCATGGGCAGGACTGTCACACCTACCCGGACATCCCTCTGTATAACACTCGGCTCTGGAATGGCCCTGGAAATGGACTCGGAAGAGTTCAGCACAAATATTCTCATAGTGCCATGAGGCTACCTCAGGCCGATCATCTGAAATTAGCAAAATTCAGACTGAAGCTTGTGCTCCAAAGCAAAAACCCAGCCGACAGGTCAGAATCATCACAAGAGAGGCAATCCGGAGATGGATCACACAGACTGCTGGGTGTCACCTGAATAGTCTTTCTTTTTTTTCCCACGAGACAGGGTTTCTCTGTGTAGCTTTGCGCCTTTCCTGGAACTCACTCTGTAGCCCAGGCTGGCCTCGAACTCACAGAGACCCACCTCCCTTTGCCTCCCGAGTGCTGGGATTAAAGGTGTGCGCCACCACTGCCCGACTGTCACCTGAATATTCTAATGCTCTTTTAAAATTAGCACTCAGTATTTATTACTAATACATGACATGTTATAAAATCGTAGGTACCACTGAAATCTCTCTATCTATCTATCTATCTATATATATACTTTTAAAATCATAAATGTAATTTGTTTTCTTCTAAAACTAATAAATGGCTAGAGGTGTAGCTCTATGGTAAAGTGTTTGCCTAGTGGGTTTAATCCCCAGCACTGAAAAAAAGAGATAGAACACAGAACAATACAATATACACTGGTGTAATGGCCTTGGAATCAGAAACCTGAACACTGTCATGGGTGACGTGGGCATTGCTTTCTTTTTATCTAGAGCCGATAAGATTCCCTCATCGTTATACGATGCCTACCGCCAAGCCTGTGCCACCGCTGAGGAGAAGCAGCCCGAAGGTAAGGCTCTTGGTCACCTTCTGTTCCTGTGCTTTCCATTTCTGTGATGTGCCGCATCGGCATCCTCAGTGGTCAGGTTGTACTCACCCAGGTGCAGGAGGCCGTGACTGCCTGACCATGGCACCTGGGGACCAAACAATGTGTTAGCAGCTCATGGTTATTGTCGTGGCGGCCTTGACCGTCAGCCGCCTTCCCACCTCCTGGGAAGCATGAGGTAGAAGCCCACCTCTGTATTTGGTATCTTCACACGTAGCTCAAGGCCCACAGCATAGTGCAGTCAGGTATAATTATTTTCTAACTGGACAATTAGAAAATTGGTTTGTAGCAGGTTGCAGGGGTTTTTTTGTTTTGTTTTTTAATTTTATTTTATGTGTGTGGGTGTTCTTGCCTGTGTGTATATTTGTGCATTGTGTGTTTGCCTGGTGTCTGCAGAGGCCAGAAGAGGAGTTAGATCTCCTGGAACTGGAGTTGCAGACAGTTGTGAGCCACCGTGTGAGTTCTAGGAATCAAACCCAGCAGCTAGAGCTCTTAAGCATTGAGCCGTCTGTCCAACCCTGTGCTGGGGATCTTTGCACCTCTGAGAACAGGGATAGATCTTGTTGGCTCTGGGAAGCTGGTCAGTGAGCCGCCATCCCTGCAGTGTGTGGCTAGTATGTTCTCTCCACCCCATTCTTCAATGCCGTGTAGCTCTGACGGCCAGCGTGACGACAGTGAGAAGTCGCTCGTTTTGTCTTTGAGTTTTCAATTATTTATTGATTTACTTAAACAGGGTCTCATATCCTTGGCTAGCCTTGAACTCTCTGTGTAGCTGAGAAGGACCTTGAACCTTTGAGCCTCCTGCCTCCACCTCCCAAGTACTGGGATTACAGGCATGTGCAGCCATGCCCAGTTCTATGTGTAGTGCTGGTATCGGACCCAGGGCTTTGTGCATGTTGGGAGGAATCTACCAACTGAATAACTGAGTCACATCACAAGTGCTCTGTTTACATTTTTTTAAATTAATCTATATCAATTATACAAAATGCTGGATTTCATTATGACTTTCTCATACATATATTATGTACTTTGGTCACATATCATACTAGTTACTTTCTTGTCCACCCGTCTCCCATTGGTCCCCTTCCTCTTCCCAAATAGGTGTGTGTCCGTGTCCGCCCGTGTGTGTGTGTGTGTGTGTGTGTGTGTGTGTGTGTGTGTGTGTGTGTCCCGCGGGCTGAGGGCCGAACCCAGGGCCTTGCTCTTGCCTATAGGCAAGGGCTCTACCACTGAGCTAAATCCCCAACCCCAAAAATAGTCTTCTTTTTACTTTCATGCATTTTTTTTTTTAAAGCTAGATGCCGCATATGAAAGAAAATGTGATATTTGTTACAGATGGTTGTGAGCCACAGCATGGTTGCTGGGACTCAAATCTGAGTTGTCTGGAAGAGCAGGTGCTCTTAATCCCTCAGCTATCTCTTCAGGCTTTCTCTTTTCTTTCCTTAAACTTGTTTATAAATTTTTTTAAAAAAATGTATGTTGTGGGAAACTGGAGAGATGGCTCAGTGGTTAAGAGCACAGACTGCTCTTCTAGAGGTCATGAGTTCAATTCCCAGCACCCACATGGCAGCTCACAACTGTCTGTAACTACAAGATCTGACACCCTCGCCGGGCGTTGGTGGCGCACGCCTTTAATCCCAGCACTCGGGAGGCAGAGCCAGGCGGATCTCTGTGAGTTCGAGGCCAGCCTGGGCTACCAAGTGAGCTCCAGGAGAGGCGCAAAGCTACACAGAGAAACCCTGTCTCGAAAAACCAAAAAAAAAAAAAAAAGATCTGACACCCTCACAGACATGAATACAGGCAGAACACCAACGCACATATAAAAAAAAAATGTATGTTGTGCTGTGCAGTGGCGGTGCACACCTTTAATCCCAGCACTCAGGAGGCAGAGGCAGGTGGATCTCTGAGTTTAAGGCCAGCCTAGTCTACAGAGTGAGTTCCAGGACAGCCAAGGTGGTTACACAAAGAAACCTTGCTTGTCTCCAAAAACCAAAAATGATAAAACAAAACAAAACAAAAACAACAACAACAAAAAAATATGTTGCTAGGAATTAAACCTAGTGCTTTGTACATTACAGACACATGTTCTGCTATGGAGTAACATCTCCAGTCTCAATATTTTTATTTTTGATACTATATGTAATATCCAGCATCAAAGAGAAAAGCTCCCAGAGACTGAGTGCTGTCCACACAAAAGCAGTACACATCAGCATTTCCCCAAGTATATGAGATTTTTCTGTTTATAATAGAGAACCCCAATGAGTGTTATTACCATTTGACCTGATTTTTAAAATGTCCTTCCCCGGTTCAGATGCCATCCCAGGAAAAAGGACGGAGCCCGACTGTGCTGAACAGCCCCTGGGACTGCTCACAGCAGCACTTGAAGAGCTCAGAGCTTTAATGACAGACCCCACCCAATATGATGGTAAGAAAGGGGGATGGGGCTGTGTGTAGGAGAGTGTTTGTGCTCTGTGTGCATGCGTGTAGCCATAGTGACAGAGGCTGGCCTGTCATGCCTGTAGCTCAGCATTTGCCGGATGATCGTGCCCACAGACTAGACTAAGTGAGGAGTCGGAATGATGGGGGTAGCCTCACTGGACTGTCACACTCCCTAGACAAGAGATGGGCCATCCTTTTTGTGTCCCGATAAGATGGATGCTGGAGAGGAAGGAAACTCAAGTCCGTGAGCACATGTTCTTACTGACTGTCCAAGGAGATCCAACATCAAGCACCTTGGGCTTCTCCCTCCTTTTTGTTTCTGCTTCTGAGCATTTTGTGAAGCACTGACTTCAGAGCGTCCGCCTGTGGGTCTTCAAAGCACTGACTTGTGCAGCGGTCCATGACATCAGTAACAGACTGGCACTGCTTCCAGGGTTTTATTTTAGTGAATGTAAATTTAAAGTAAATTCACCACAGTTTTGACTGGGTGCGCTCATCTAGTTTCTGTTGTTAAAAACAAAAAATGACCGGACATTGGTGGCACACGCCTTTAATCCCAGCACTAGGGAGGCAGAGCCAGGCGGATCTCTGTGAGTTCGAGGCCAGCCTGGGCTACAGAGTGAGTTCCAGGACAGTCAGGGTTACACAGAGAAACCCTTCCTCAAAACAAAACAAACAAACAAAACATAACAAATCAAACAAACAACAAAACACAGACTTTTGAATTGGAGCTGGACAGGTGGCTCAGCAGTTAAGCAGAGGATCTGGCTTTGGTTCCCAGCATCCATATCAGGTAACTTACCTGTAACTCCAGCTTCGGTTGATCCAACATTCTCTTCTGGATTCCAGGCACCATCACTCACATGCACATACCTACACAGAGCACACATACATACACATGATTAAAAATAATCGGAAAAAAACCAAAACAAAAGAACCTGAATCCTTTATTGTGTGACGACCCACATCCAAACCCAAAATCTATTTTTATGCATAATAGATTTTACTTCACTGTGGATTGATGCTTATAGAAGCCAAGCTAGCCTCACAGGGAGGCGTTCACCAACTTGTGCATTGCCACAGCTTTGCTGAGGCTATGGATCCTTGACACAGTTCCTCGGGCCAGGTATACAGACATCAAAGCACAACTGCCTAGGCTGCTTGTGTAAAGTGTGGTGCTGTGTGTGGCTTTGTGTGTGCATGTGCATATGGGCTCCTGCTCCCTTGCTCAGGCTGACTGACCTTAATCTCAGACCTCAAATGTTCTTCCTGCCCTCAGCCTCCCAAGTGCTGGCATTTGTCGGCCTTCACCACTACATCCAGCTCAGAATGTAGCATTTGTGGAACATTAGGAAGAATTCCAGGGCTTAAGCAAAAGACTAATGGGTGCCAGGTCAGCTCTGACAAAGCCACAGAGGTTTGCATGCTCTAGTGAGTTACCGAGGCCTTCGCAGTGGCCCTGGGTACCTTCGGTCTATGGGGCTCTGTTCTTAGACAGATAGAGGAGTCTCGCCTTAGAGGGGCTGTGGGCTGCTGCAGGGTGGCCACCCTTCTCTCCATTCAGAGGCGGCTCCACGCTGGGGTGTAACAGCGTGGCCAGTGCTACCTAGTATCCTACCAGGCCCTGCCAGCGCTTCTTCTTCGTGTTGCTCCTCCCCAGGCTTGCTCTGAACGTAACTGGCTTCTCTGTTTGCAGTTATATCTGCTCAGGTGGCTGTGGTTTCTGAAAGACTAAATGCTGCTTTGGGTCACAGTAACAATGATGGCAGCCTCCGGAGAGCAAAGATCCAGCTCAGCATCCTTACTCCCACGCTCCGGACACAGGACCAGGAGGTATGTCTGTGAGGCCTTAGGACCCAGCTGTGACCCTTCTTAGGTTATGTAAAAGGTCAGATGTTGAGCACGCAGGCACTGGCCACGCCACAGGTGGCCAGCCTCCCTTGCCTGTTTGTGGCTAAAGGTGTTCTTACCTTTTTAGAAGATTTTTTGAGACAGGGTCTCCTGTAACCCAGCTGGCCTTACTCTTACTGTGTAGCTGAGGCTGGACCTGAATTCCTGCTCTTCCTGTCTTCATGTCCCAAGTGTCGGGGTTACAGGTGTGTTCCACCGGCTTGTTTTTGCATTTTAAAGAAGCCTGTGTGGCAAAGGCTGGTTCTGACCCCAAAGCCCATATTTACTCTTTTACCTTTTACAATCAAGGTTTACCTGTCTTCCCACTGGGCACCTTCAAGTTTCTACCTGTGTGGTAATGCATATCCTGGTTCAGTCAAGGGACTTGGTGCTAAGTTGCATTGTAGCTTCCTTTCCAAATGCAAACCTGACAGCTTGAATTTGATCCCCACTTCCTGTGAGGTGGTAGCAGAGAACTGACTCCTGAGAGTTGTCCTCTGGCCGCTGCACACATAAAATAAATAAAAAATTAAGTGCAGCCTTTACTGTGGTTCTTTTGGCACAGGTCACTCCCAGATGTAGGAGGCCAGAGCCTCACAGTGATGTCTCTCTTCCTAGGTTGTGGATCTCCTGCTCACAGCCTTCTGTCAGAACCAAATGGCAGCCTCTAGTTTTGTGCCCCCGGAGAGGTAAGGGTGATTTCCATCTTTCCTAGGGTGCTGGTACCAAGCAGGGCAAGCTCTGTTCCAAGAGTGGATGACTAGGCTGTTTTGTCGGGTAGGGACCGCATTGAAGACTGATGATCTGTGTTACATAAAGGCCACTGTTTGGAAGAACCCTGAGCCTTTTATAGGCCCCTGTGCCTAGACTGGTGGTGGAAGGAATGGACAGGGCTACGACCAGCCAGTGACTTGTTCTCTGTCTTTGCAGGCAGAGCCCCTGGGCTGTCCTATTCGTGAGGACCCTTTGTGGACACGTGCTTTTCCCTGCAGTGCTCACTCGCCTCTGCCAGCTGCTCCATCACCAGGTAGGTTCCTGCATCCTGCAGGTCACTTTTCCAGCTGCTGTGAGCCTCCACTGATGCCAACTTCCGCTTTTCAGTGATTTTCGAGTCTTCTAGCTAGGGAACAGACTATCGTTAACTCTGTCCTTATACAGGGCCCAAGCCTGAGTGCCCCTCATGTGCTAGGGTTGGCTGCCCTTGCTGTCCATCTGGGCGAGTCCAAGTCCATACTTCCAGAGGTGGATCCCGGTGTCCTTGCCTCCGCCGGCAGCCTTGGTGTCCCTGAGTTCTTGAACAGCCTCCTGACCTGCCGCACAAGGGAATCTCTGCTCTTCTGCATGAAGTAAGTCATTCCTGAGTTCCTCAGCAGTTTTTTTCCCCTCTTGAAAAGTGAGAAATACTCAGCAAATAAAATTATGAGAGACCATGTGGCTGGAGAGACAGCTCAGTGGTTAAAAACACTGGCTGCTCTTCCAGAGGATCCAGGTTCTATTCCAGCACCCACATGGCAACTCACCATTTCTAGCTCCAGTTCTAGAGACTCTGACTCCCTCGTCTGGCCTCTATGGGCACTGCGCATGCCTGGTGCGCAGCCATCTATGCAGGCAAAACATTTATACAAATAAAAGAAAAATGAAATCACCAAAAATTTTAAGAGAGAGAGAGAGAGAGAGAGAGAGCGTGCGCGCGCGCCCAGGGATGGGGCATACATAGTCAGTGATAGCATCTATGCTCAGCTTGAATAAGGCCCTGGGTTCAATTCCTGGTACCAAATTAGAGAGAGTGGTGCAGAAAATGAGTCACCCAAGAATCATCCCTTAATATTTTAGGTTTTTATTTCATTTAGGTGTTTACGTTTGTTTGTGCTTTAGGGAACTGCTGAAGTTGAAAGTTGTTACTGACGTTAACACTACTGTAAACATCTTTCCATATCATTATGCTATCCTTGGCAAAGGATATCCTTGCTGTCCTGTGGTGGAGGTTGTTTGGCTGTCTTAGGAAATTTTGTGTGTGCTTTGAAGGATGAAAATGTATAAAATGGCAGCCTCTCTAAACAAAATAATTCTTTGGGAAAAATCCCCGCCACTGTGGAACCATTATAGCTTGATAACTGCCTACTCCCACATAAGTTAACACCAAGCTGCTAGAAAATTTAGATAAGTAACATATGCTTGATATATAAGATATATTTGATATTCAAGATTTATAAATTCCAGGGCTGCAGAGATGGCTCAGTGGTTAAGAACACTGGCTGCCCTAACAGAGGACCTAGGTTCAATTCCCAGCACCCACATGGCAGCTCACAGCTGTCCTGTAACTCCAGTTCCGGGGGATCTGACACCCTCACACAGACATGCATGCAGGCAAGACACCAATGCACATAAAATAAAACAAAATTAATTAATTTTGAAACAGATTAATAAATTCCTAAGGTCTGCTCAGGTTCACAGTAATATTTGTCTAGCCTAATCTTTGCTCACTTTTAAGATTTAGCTGTTTGTATAAACTAAGCCATACAGAAAACTGCAATATTCTATAATTGTCTGATCCCCCAAGAAAGTCCTTTTCCCAAGGTCAGGCATTGGGACAAAGGTCCCTGTTCTCGGTTCCATGTCATCTTTTGCTTCTCACACAGTGTTGTAACCAGTCATGCCTCCTAGTGGCCAAAGCCACATGAGGCTGAGCTGTGCTCACAGATACTGTGTTCTCCCAAGACGTGGAGCGTGTGAGTTCTTGAGACTCACAAAAGAACACAAGTGATGCTCGCTGAGCTAGAGTGCCTGCACCAGCCTTCCTGTCTGTGCCCTCCACTGAGTGACCTGTTCCCGACTGACCGAGAGCCGGGCAGTATATGCTTTGTTCCTTTTGTGTCCTGGTGTGGCTCTTCACACCTATCCAGTGAGCGTGCATTTGCTCACGCATGCTGTTGTGTGCCTGTCGTTCCCTGCCTTCAGTGTGGATGTGAGCTTTTGGAGGCAGCATCTCCCGCTCAGGAGACACTGAGCCTGAAACCAAGGTGGTCCAACAGTTCTTTCAATCAAGGAGTGATGCTCGGGTCATCTAGTTTAGAACACACTGAAGTCGGTTTGGTAAATTCAGTTTACTTTTCCTTCATTGCAGATTCTGTACAGCAGCAATTTCTTACTGTTTATGCAAGTTCGCTGCACAGCCCCTTGCTGCCTTGCACAGCTGTTTATCCCCAGGCCTGATCAAAAGGGTATGTGTTTCAGATTCCTGCTGGTTGGCTCGGTTTTTGTTTTGTTTTTTTTCAGTTCTGGGATCAGACTTCGGGTCTCACATGTATTAAGCAAGTGCCCTGTCACCAAGTTACTACTTCAGACTCCTAGAATTCTGGTGGGCACCTCTTGTGTATAACCATTGGATTTTGACTGTAGGCTTCACATTAGAAATAAAAAAGAAAACATCTTTGAGATGCTGAAGCAGGGGGATTTGTGAAAGTTTTTTCTTCATTTGTTGTTGTCAAGATTTATTTTTAATTGTGTGAGGGCGGGGAGTACAGGTTAGGCCAGAAGAGAGCTTCAGAACTTCTTGAGCTGGAGTTACAGGCCTCAACAAAATACCCACCAGATTTCTGGATTTCACCAGAAAGGCCAGGTTTTAGGAAGAGCCCAAGGAGAAGTGTCTTGCCTCCTCCCCTCTTCCTCCTCCTCCTCTGCTCACTGAAACGCTGTGTATGTCAGGGCTGGTTTGGGTCCCCTAGAGGGTGACAGACAGATCTCCTGGTGGGTTCTCTGGGTGCGTCTCTGTGACTGTTCCCCTGTCTCACTGTGAACTTGTCACTCACTGTCTGTTTCAGTTTCAGTTCATTATGTTAAGGGTGTTCTCAGAGGCCAGAGCACCTTGTCCTCCAGAACACACAGCCTCCGTCTCCTGGAGACCCTTGTACCTTCCTTCTGCAGACTGGCAGAGTGCTGCACTCTCTCTGTGGAGATGGAGCAGCTTCCAAGAGCTGCTGAAGGAAAAGGAATTTTATGTAAGTCTCCATGTTTTCCACTATGTCACATGTCCTGGCTGCTTCTGTGTGTGTGTGCATGTGCATGTGTGTGCGTGTGTGTGGTGTGTATGTGTGTGTATTGGGGTTGGAGGGGGGTGGAAAAAACCTGGGTGTAAAAGGGTTCTGTGTCTCCTGAGAGGCCAGAGCAATACTTGGTTGAATTGAAACCTTCACTGAGGTCACTGTGAAGGGACACTCCAGAAGACCTTGCTGTGCTCGGTTTCTCCCAGCAGCCCTATCATGGGGCCTTGGTTTCTCCATGCCTCTAGCTTATGCCCATCAACTGGAACCTGGCCGATTTGCACAAACAGACCATGTCCTTTATTTCCTAATGTGTTTGCCTAGTTTGGGGAAAATCGTTTTATCACGTTTTTGTGGTTTGGCTATACAAGGGTGGGTGTGGTGCTGTGACTAGTGTGAGTAAAGGTGGAGCAGCCGGCAGCAGGAGCTCATCAGCTCTTCAGAGGGCTGTCATGTCTTAGGACATTTGCAGTGTTGCTTCCCAGTTACATCGTATCTGTCTGCCTTGAACTTTGTCCACGTGGGACTGTGTGGAGGGATGGTCTGTCATGTGGGTTTTTTACACAAAGTGAGATTTTGAGATTAGGGCACAATGGTATGTGAGATCACTCTAAGAATTTTCATAAGACATAAGATGCCAGGAATACAGAGAAACCCTGTCTTGGGGAAGAAAAAAAGATGCCAGGAATATTTGAAGCAGATTGTACATCAAGGTTTGGGGGGGGGGGTTGTTTGTTTGTATGTTTGTTGTTTTAGGCAGGGTCTCATTGTAGCCCTGACTGTTCTGGAACTCACTCTGTAGACCAGGCTGACCTCAAACTCAGAGAGATCCTCCTGCGTCTGCCTTGAGTGCTGAGATTAAATGCTGTACTACCATACCCAGTTTATACCAAGGTTTGTTCCCTTAACTCCTGACCTATAAAATAATTTGTTTTCTTATTGCATAATAATTTAGTTAGGAATAGGCTAATTAGTTAAAAGTAGGTAGTATGCTAGTTAAAAGACCAGTTTGGCCAGGTGTGGTAGTGTATGTTTGTAATCTCAGCACTTGGGGAATTGAAGCAAGAAGATGACCACAGATTTGTGGCCATCCATAGTAAGTTCAAGGCCTGCCCTAGGTACAGAGTAAGACCCTGTCTCAAACAAACAAGCAAAACTGGACTGGTTTCACTGGTTTTAATTTCATATTCAGAGCCTGGACACAATATGTCTCCGTAGTGCATCAGTTCTCCATTTCATTACAGCAGAGCACAGATCTGTTTTTCAGATAACATGACAAATGCTTATAAGCCGTGTGAGTTTTGTGTTTCATCCTCCCTACCCTGCATGTTTCCATCACTCAGTTAACTTACAGAGACTGGGTACAGCTGGAATTGGAAATTCAACCTGAAGGTGATGTTCTCTCAGATACAGAAAGGTAAGCGCTCAGGGGAGCTGGCCCCTAAAACATCGTCATAGTCTGTTTCATACAGCCATCTTACGTTCAGG
>CABHPP010147077.1:0-24358 GCA_902168425.1 Peromyscus attwateri
GCAGCAGAACAAACCCAACCCGGTGTGTCCAGGCAAGTCCCTTAGCCCTACCAAGTAAAAGAGAAGTCAGTCTCCATGTAGTTCAGCGTTCAGCATAGAAGCACCAGTGGAGAGAAGCCTCTCAAGATGTCTCACAAACCAACAAGCTGAGTTGAGGCTCCCGTGTCTTCAGGAAATCATCTTTCCATTACACGTGTATTAGTCAGGGTTCTCCAGAGAAACAATGTGCCCTCCATTTCTGGATTCTGGTTCATTCCAGCTGTAGTTGTTCATTCCAGCTGATGGTTGTCAAGTTGACAACCATCACAATATGTCAGAGCCCTGAGTGTGTACTGAACTGAAAGTCCAGTCCAAAAGGGGGACCTGCTGCACCTGCTGGAAGACATTTTCCCAGGTGTCTGGGTATTGGTCTTTTTGAGTCAGGGTCATGCTATTTAGCCCTGGCTGGCCTGAAGTTCTCTATGTAGACCAGACTGGCCTTGAACTCATAAAGGCCACCTGTCCCTGCTTCCTGAGTGCTGGGATTAAAAGCTCTTTCCCAGTTGTTTAATGTTCCTGGTAAATGAGGGTGGATTGTGTTGATCATGTATGTTGCACATAATTTTCCTAGTGTGCCGTATCTTCAGTAAATTGGATTTTTGTTGTTATTTTTAATTTTTTGGCAAGTCATTTTGTCATTATTGTCCCAGAACCATAATGTGTATTGAACTTTGAATCCCTGCAGTAGAGGACAGCCTGCTGTAACTAGAGCATGTGCTTCATTTTCCTGATAATCACCTTAGAGTTACATGTATGAATTCCATCTAGTTAATGATCTTACTGTATGTTCTAGTTCGGCCATTGAGTGGGAAGTAAGGGATGTATTGTGGCTCTGATAAACAGTAAAAGTATTATAACTTCAAGACATAAGAGAGTTTTTTTGTTGCTGTGACAAATACCATGACCACAAAGAACTTTGGGAGGAAAGGGTTTGTTTCGGTCTGCAGGCCACAGTCTAACATTGAGGGACATTAGAGCAAGGACCCGAGGCAAGCCTGCTCACCATTCTGTAGAGCATTACCTCTGACCAAAGAAGTCACGTCACAGCCAAGAAGTACAGCAGGAACCATGGAGGATGCTGTTCATTTGCTAGCTGACAGACCAGCTTATAGCTAGCTTTCTTACAGTTCAGGACCACTTACTTAGGAGAGTACCTCTCAGTGGGCTGGCTCCCCTACATTATTAACAACCCAGAGTCCACCACAGATGTGTCCACAAACCTATTTGATCTAGGCAGTTCCTCAGATGAGACGTTTAATCCCAACACTGAGGAGGCAGAGGCAGTGGATGCCTTTAAGTTCAAGGATAGCCTGGTCTATGTAGTAAGCCTCAAAAACAAAAAGTTATGTTTTACACGCTCAATCATCTTCTTTCTGTGAGCCTTTGGAGCATCATATGTTAAGTAGTGGTTTCCTCATTCCACAGACAAGTATTTCTTTGCTTTTCCTCTGAGGATCTGTGGTTTGTCCTCAGTGCTTCCATGGTTATGACTTAGAGTGTGTCATTAAAGGGGTTCCTCATATCACACCTAGAGCTTTGAGTTGCTTTGCTGAAGGTAGTCACCCGCTGAGGGGCAGCCCAAACCCTGACACCTCTGGCCTTCTTCCTGCTCTGGTGCAGGTGCAGACGACTTGGCTGGAAGGCCGAATCCGGGATGAGTTCGACAAGCTCCGCGATTTCCTGCGAGTGGAGGAGCAGGCCACCTTGGATGCCATGAAGGAAGAGAGCAGGAAGAAGCACCTGCAGGCTGAGGAGAAGATGAAGCAGCTGGCCGAGCAGACCGAGGCACTGGCTCGGGAGATCGAGCGTCTACAGATGGAGATGAAGGAAGACGACATGACCTTCCTCATGGTAAGAGGCTCAGTGTCTGACCTGAGGGGGAACAGGCTCGGGCCAGCAGCTCAGACCACCAGCCCCATTCAACAGGCTTCCTGTGATGCTGCCAGGACCTCGTTGGCATGGCTTGTGCCAGAGCAATGGCTTGCAGCTCTGAATAGCCTCCTACCCCCACCACTGCTCTTCACTAACTCTTGCTTCTTTTTGGTTGGTTGGTGGTTTCTCTCTCTCTACCCCTAAATGAAATAGTCTTTTAAAATTATGCAATAATTTAAATTCTAAAAAATGTATTTTTATTTATTGTAGATAGGTGTCTTAGAGTTTCTTTGGTTGTGAAGAGACACCATGACCATGGCAACTCTTATAAAGGAAAGCATTTAATTGGGGCTGGCTTACAGTTCCTAGATTTAGTTCATTGTCATGGCAGGAAGCATGGCAGCATGCAGGCAGACATGGTGCTGAATAAGGAACTGAGAGTTCTACGTCTGGATCAGCAGGCAGCAGGAAGAGAGAAAGTGAGCCACTGGGTTTGGCTTGAGCTTCTGAAACCTCAAAGCCCAACAGGCCACACCTCCAATAGTGCCACTCCCTATGAGTCTGTGGGGGCCATTCCAAACTACCACGATGGGTACACATTGCAAAGTGCCTGTATGGAAGTCAGAGAGCAGCTTGTGGCAGGCAGTCTTGTGCTGGGTGAGCCCAGAGAGCAGACAGGTGTTGACAGCAAGCAGAACCTGCTGAGCCGTTTAGCTGGCCCCAATTTTTTTTTATCTTAGTATTTTCTTTCTCTCTCTTCCTTCCCCCGTTCCTTCCCTCCCTTTCCGGAGGTGGATCATAGTTTAGGTTTTGTGCATGACACATGTCTGACCCCTTATCCTTTACCTTTACTTTCTTTGTTTTTTTGTTCGGGGGTTAGGGGGAATCTCCCTCTGCCTTCTCTCTCTTGTTAGAGAGAGAGTGATTCCAGGCTGAGGAGGTGGCTCACTCAGTAAAGCGCTTGCCTTACGAGCTTGAGGAGCCAAGTTGATCCCTAGAACCCACATAAAATAAGCCGAGCATGGTAGCTCACTCTGCTGGGTCCAGTGCAGGGGAGATTGAGGCAGGTGGGTCCCTGGGGCTCCATGGCCAGCCAGACTAGACTGCTTGGTGAGATCCAGGGCAGTAAAAGACACTTAGGTCAAAAACAAGGCAGGGGGCACCTAGGGGATGAGCTGAGGTTGACCTCTGACTCCAGGCACGTGTGCATGAGTGTCTGGACCTGCACACACAAACAGAAAAGGAATTTTGTTCTTCCTTTGAAAACAGTTTCATTTTCTTTCTTCCTTTTATTGATTTTATCCTTCCTTGCAGAGAAGTTTCTATGACTTGAAAGCTACTTTATAAATCAGTGGTAGTGGCAAGGTGGTCTTTGCAACCACCACACCAACAGAGCAATTGTGGGAGGCGAGAAGGTAGATAGTTCAGTAAGCTGGTGGTGTTCAGACCTTGAGAGTCTGACCCCAAGTGTTTTATTTTAGACATATTTAAGTACAGCACAAATTGGCAAAAACTTTCCTGGTGATAATTAACTCAATTCTGTGTTTACGATAAAGCATTAAGTAAGCTAAATAAAGATCAAATGTGACTACATCGGAATTCTTTGTAAAGTACATGGGACATTTTTCATAAAGATGGGTTCTATCGATTGATTACATGTGACACCTTGTAAAGAGAGATTCTATAGATAGAGAAAAACAAGCTTATGATAAGGGTCTGGGGGAGCATCTGGTGTGTGGTTTCCCATCACACAGATAGTGCAAAGGTCTGCCAGCTATTTGTCACATCCGCTCCCAGCCTCTGGTGAAGAACAACCCTGTATGTTTAACGTTCCAGGTTCCTCTAGTGCTTATCTACCTCTGTGCCTCTACAAGAAATGACTTTGATTTGTGACCATTGATGGATGGATGGAGATTCTCACAGGATAGAGCTGACTGGCCAAGAGCTTGCTATAAAGACCAAGCTGGCCTACGTTTCCCTCTGCCCCTACCTCCTGGGTGCTAGGATTAAAGTTGTGGGACACCATACCTGCCTTTTTTTTTTTTTTTTTTTTTGGTTTTTCGAGACAGGGTTTCTCTGTGTAGCTTTGCGCCTTTCCTGGAACTCACTTGGTAGCCCAGGCTGGCCTCGATATACCTGGCTTCTTTTTGTTGCTTTTTTTTTTTTTTAAGATAGGATCTTGCTATGTTGCCAAGGTTGGCCTTAAACTCCTTATATCAAGTGATCCTAGGAGCCTCAGCCTCCAGAGTGCCAGGAGCTGAGGTGTATGCTTCCACACCTGGTTTAATTCAAGCACAGCCCAGTGATTGTCCATGTACACAGTGGTGTAGCCATCACGACAGTATTTTAGAACTTTTCATCATGCCCAAACAGGGCATGTTCTCAGCTGCCCCGTAGCCCCCGGAAGTCAGTAATCTTTCTCTCTGGATTTCCCATTCTGTATATGGCACATGAATGGAATTTTTATACACACCTGCGTGCACACGTACACCTGTCACAGAAGTGTGTTTTGAAGCTTCTTGCATCTGTCAGGACTTTTTTCCTTTGATGGTCAGTTAATTTCCCTTGTGTGTTCATCCATCGCTACTCATTGGAGTTATTTCTGCTTTTGGCTTTTATGGGAAATAGAACTCCAAACATGTATGTACTGGTTTTGTGTGGACATGTTTTTACTTCTGGGTTATTTGATAATTCTACTTTAACCCATTAAAGGACTGTTAGGCAGTTTTCCAAAGTAGCCATACTATTTTGTGTTCCCATCAGCTGAGTATGAGACTCAAGTTTCTATACCTCTAGCCACTTTTTCCTTTCCATCGCCTTCCTAAGTGAGGTGTTGTCTCAGTGTGCTTCCAATGGGCCGTCTCCAGATACAGCTAATGACAACGGCCATCTTTTCATTCATGTGCCTTAGTCGTTGGTAGCACTTCCTTAAGGTGTCTGTTTAATTTCTTCATACATTTTAGTCCTTCCTTTCTTCCTTTTCCTCTTTTTTTTTCAGGGTTTCTGTGTGGTCCTGGCTGTGCAGGAACTCACTCTATAAATCAGGCTGGCCTCTAACACAGAGATCCACCTGCCTCTGCCTCCTGAGTGCTTGGACTAGTGATGTATGCCACCGTGCCCAGCTGTAGTTTCAATCGGGTCATCTTCTCATTGTTTAGCTGTGAGAGAGTTCCTTTTATGTTCAGTATAAGTCCTTTCTCAGTCTGAGCTCTATATTTAGGTCTTAGACATATTTAAGTTAATTTTTTTTAATCTGATACAAGGCAGAGTCTGTTGTTGTTTAGTTGTACCCATACCATTTGCTGAGAAGACAGTTCTATCAACTGGCCTTGGTCCCTATAGAAACTCAGACGGAGTAAGCATGAGGCTTTCTATCTAGACTGTCACTTCTGTCCTCGTTCGTCTCACCACTGTCATCACAGTGGCTTTGGTAGCCAGTTTGAAATTGAGGAGTATGAGGTCCTCCAACTAGTTAGATTTTCAAGGTTGCTATTCTGCATTTCCTGAAACTACATATGAATTTTAGGGTTAGTTCTAAGTTTGGCCCTGGGCTTCATGTGCAGTGAACAGGGTCTCCCTCTGCTGCATCCTCACCCTGGCACCTGGGACTTCCAAGGAGGGACATTGAATCTGAGATGAGATGCACATAGGGTGTGTGACATCTGAATGATGTCAGGTCTGCTCATCCATGAGTGTGGGGCACCTGGCAACTCTTGTTTAGAAATTTCATGCATTCTCTTATTCTGTGTCTCTGCTTTTTTTCTTTCTTCCAGAAACACAAGAGCAGAAAACGCCGGTAAGTTGTCAAGCCTGGTGGAGGGGAGAGGGTGAGCAGACAGAAGTCCAGGGCTATACCCTATTCAGCAGCTGACAGGCCAGACAGCTATGCTATCCAGGTGGGTGGAGTCCAGAGGGAGTGGCAGAGGCCAGCCAAGGGGAGCTCTTTAAAGTCATTCCAGTTCTGGTTGGCATGGAGACAGAGTTGTTTTGGAACATAGAGAGAGGGTCGATACTCTCCACAGGGATTTACAGAACCAGGCACATGACTCATGTTCCTTAGTTATCAGCAGACTTGGTTTTTGGCTGGCTTCCATCTGAGAGCCTTGGCATACATTGTTGTGGGTGGATGCTCATTGGGCTCTCCAGGGTGAATAAGGAAAAGTTGTGTCCTGTCTGAAGATGGGAGTGAGTGCTTTGGGCTGTGATGAGTTTCCAGTCTCTGCAGGTGCTCAGGCAAGGCCAGTCAACACTGTGGCTTTTTTGGATTCAAGTACTGTTAAGGCCCTTCTAGCTTGGACCTCTCATGAGCTGATGGCTTAAATGTGGTTTCTTTTTGGGGGGTTTTGTTTTTTTGTTTGTTTCTTTGTTTTGGTTTTTTGAGACATGGTTTCTCTGTGTAGTTTTGCGCCTTTCCTGGAACTCACTCTGTAGCCCAGGCAGGCCTCAAACTCACAGGGGTCCACCTGACTCTGCCTCTGCTTCCCGAGTGCTGGGATTAAAGGTGTGTGCCACCACCGACCGGCTTAAGTGTGGTTTCTAACCATGAGGATGGCAGCTGGGTTAGAGAACCTCCCATTGTGTCTCCCAGTTGTTTCTGCTGAATCCTAAAGGGCTGTGGCAGCCCAGTGGGCTCCTTGCTCAGTCCAGGTTTGCCTTGGGACCAATAGTCACGAAGCTTAGGTATGAGGCAAGGGAAGCAGTTCTGTTACCTGTTTGTAGTAGACTCAGCCAGGCATGCCTGCCTGGCCCCAGCCCCAGCCCATGCCCAGCCTTCCTTTTCCAGGCTGTTTTGCACCGTGGAGCCAGCTCCTCTCCAGCCTGGCTTGCTTATGGATGCGTGCAAGTATCTCGAGTCCCTGCAGTACCGTGTCTGGAAGAAGATGCTTGGGTCCGTTGAATCTGGTAAGGACATGCAGCAAGGTGCTTCAGGCAAATGGAAACCATCCCATGCTGCGGAGACCGGCCAAGCTTCTCAGCTGTTCTCCCTGCAGCCCCTTCCAGGCTGCCTTGGGCCTCTGGTCCTCCCTGCTCTGCCGCACTTTGGAGAGGCTAACACTCCTTTCTATATTCATAACTCTTAACATTCATAACGGAAAACCCAACTCTAGGTCACCTCCCCCAAGGTCACTCTAACTCTCCTGCCAGCGTGCCCTGGTTTCCTTCCTAGAAATGGTAGTGGCCCAGGGGAACATTAGTTGACCCTCTTAGGTGTCCTGGGGGCCTGGGACCTTCCTACTTCCTAGTCACTTGCCTGTGTTAGTCTCCCTTGGCTGCCAAGACAGAGGACCACAAATTGGATTAAATGACCAAAGTCTGTTCCCATACTTTTGAAGGCTAAAAGCTCATTGCCAGGAAATGGGCAAAACCATGCCCCTCAGGTCTGTGGGAAGGCCCTTAGATTCTGGTATTTGCTGGCATTGCTTGGGTATCCTTGGCTTGTGACTGACAAAATGACTCCTGCCTTGGTTGGTCATGTAACATTTCTTTCTCTAGTACCTGTATCTATAATCCATTCCCAAATAAGGTTACATCCTGAGGTACTGGTGGGCTTGGGACTTAGACATATCTTTTGGGGGGGGAGGTGGGAGTGAAGTTTGACTTATGCTACCCCAGCGGCCCAGGGCATATCCCTGCATGCACTGGGGCAGGTGGAACTCAGCCAGTTTGCTGACTCTCCCCTTTTCTCTCTGTCTCTAGTGCCCTTCAGCTTGGATCCCAACACGGCTGCTGGCTGGCTCAAGGTGGCTGATGACCTCACGAGTGTCATCAACCATGGCTACCGTGTGCAGGTGGAGAATCCAGAGCGCTTCTCCTCGGCACCCTGCTTGCTGGGCTCTCAAGTTTTCTCGAAGGGTTCCCACTCTTGGGAGGTGGATGTGGGTGGTCTGCCGAGCTGGCGAGTGGGTGTGGTGAGGGTGCAGGCGCATGTTCAGGCTCAGGCTCAGGCTGATGGAGGTAGTGAAGGCCACTCACACAGCTGCTACCACGACACACGTTCAGGCTTCTGGTACCTGTGCCGCACGCAGGGTGTGGATGGAGACCACTGCATGACTTCAGACACAGCCACACCCCCTCTGGTCCAGGCCATGCCACGCCGGCTGCGTGTGGAGCTGGAGTGTGAGGAGGGTGAGCTGTCCTTCTATGACTCTGAGCGCCACTGCCACCTGTATACCTTCCATGCCCACTTTGGTGAAGTGAGGCCCTACTTCTACCTGGGGGCCTCTCGGGGCGATGGTCCCCCGGAGCCTCTGCGTGTCTGCCACCTGCGTGTCTCCATCAAGGAAGAGCTGGACATCTGAGCTGCCGAAGTCTGCTGGACATTGGGCTGGGGGCCTGTTTTGTCCCAACATCTTCTGGGCGCCCACTGTTGACACTCATGCAGCGTCCTGTGTCCTGTCTTGTCTTTTCGGGAACTCCTCGTCTATATTTTTGGTCCCCTATCTGCCCCCAAGTTAAGAACCATCAGGAGATGCTTGGTGATCCTAGGCACTATTTAGAGTCATGGCACCTTTGAGGTGTGGGTTTTCTGATTTCTTTTGTCCTAGAATTGCTGGTGGAAATGTTTTCTTGTAGAATGGGCATTTTAAATGTAGGTGTGACTATTTTCAGAGATGACTAGGCCAGCCTCTTTTTTTTTCCGGAGCTGAGGACCAAACCCAGGGCCTTGTGCTTGCTAGGCAAGCGCTGTACCACTGAGCTAAATCCCCAACCCCCAGAGATGCCTCTTGTTGAGTCAGTGTGTCATTTATATTTCCCAGGAAGAGAGCCTTGTCGGGCCACACGGGGCAGCCCTGGGATTGGTCAGGTGGTAAGGCCTTCACGCAGGCTCTCCTATCTCTGTAGGGCAAGCGCAGCGTTAGCCAGCTTAACTGGGCGGCATGACTTTTGGTGGTTGGTGTGAGGCCCAGGAGTCCCCGTCTGTCTAACACTGACTGGGATGGTTGGGACAGGAAAGTCCTGGCCTGCTCTGGCAACTGTACAGGGTGTAGGGTACTCTAGAGTACATCTCAGAGTTAGTGGATGTCACAGGAAAGGCAGCTCTAAGGCTTTCGGCAGTGGCTAAGGATTGACCAGTTTCAAGCCAGTGGCCTAGAGGCTGAAGCGACAGAGTGCAGGAGAAGACAGCTGAGTGGGTGGGCCAGGAGCTGGAGCTCTCCTGCTCGCTCTGAGGCAGAGCTGCTAGTTGGCATGGAATTGGCCCTGATTGGTCAATTCATGCTTTGAAAGTTACCCCTGAAACCTTTTTTTTTTTTTTAAATGGACTGTTTTGCCTCTCTCTGGGCCTCGGTTTCCATATCTGGGAATTAGTGATAGTCTTGGGAATCATGGAAGGAAGTTCTGAGAAGGGGCTTTGGAGTGTTATTTGAGTTAGGAGCCCCAGCTTGCAGTCTGACAACCCCGGGACAGGAGAGTCCTGGGCCTCTGCACCCTGGCCTCATTGCCTTCAGTCCACTTGTTCTTGCTCTGCTCTCTGCCAGACTTCACCCCCACTTCCTTTGTGTGTACCTCCACATTTTCTTTCTCAGTCATGCCTGTAGGTGGAGTCTCATTGCCAACCACCAAGTCCCAAGTGGTGGTGTACGAAGAAATACCTTCCCAGGTGCACTGTCATAATCAGGGACACATTACTGACCTAGGACCTGGCACCCCAAATTCAGCCTGCACCCCTCATTACATAAGCCTGCTATTTTAAACCACGCCTCTCACCCACTAATTGGCTAAAGTGGGTCATATTCATTGCTTAGCTAACAAGTGGGGCCTCAGAAGAAACACCAGTGCAGGCCAGGCTGGGAGCAGGGCCAGTGTTGGCATACCACCTTGTGGCAGATGCTTGGGCACTTTGGGATCCAAGTGGATGTGAAAGGGTACGTCTTTGGTGCAGGGTGTCCAGTTTATATGTGAGACGTTTTCTCTGAAATTATTGTTACAGTGAGCTTTTTACTTTCACCTGAATTCTTTCTAAATAGGGTCATTTTAGTGATCTAGACTTCCTTTAGGAAAACTTCACTCTACCCACTGCTGACAGGCTTTCTTTGAGTGCTTTTCTAAACATAATCCCAGTTGTAACTTATACCTGCCGTCATGCTTTTCATTGTAAGATTTCCTGGTGTGCAGTGAATGGACTGTTCAGTTTGTTAGTTGGTAAACATTTGGCTTATTGCAGTTTTTTTTTTTAAGCTATTATGAGTACGGCTGCTATGAAATCTGTGTGCAAGTTTTGTGTGGACGTGTCTTTTTTTTTTTTGGATTCTGTGTTGTATACCTCGGAGTCTGTTTTCCAGGTCATATGATAATTATATTAAACCCTTTGAGGACTTGCCAAACTGTTTCTAATAGAGCCGTGCCAATTTCTACTCCCCCCCTCCCCCCCGGCAGCAGGCGAGGGCTGGGTTGTAACACATTCTTGCCAGCACTGTCCGCCCTCCGACTTAGCTGTCCTGGTGAGGAGGAAGTGGGTCGCATTTGGCCTCTCGTGGCCATCTCTGACGGCGGAAACTGGAACATCTTTTCTCACGTTTGCTGTGTTTCTACTTCAGAGACTTCAAAGCCTTTGCCCATTGAGTTGTCTGTCATTTGATTAGGAAGTTTTATGAGTTTGTTGTGCATTCTAAATAAAAGTTCCTCTGTCATATAAATTACTTATAAAAACTTTCCTCCTGTTCAGTGAGTTGTCTTTTTACTGTCTTTAATTTTGTTAAGGGGCTAGAGTGATGGCTCAGTGATTAAGAGCGCTTGCTGCTCTTTCAGAGGACCTGAATTCAATTCCCAGTGCCCATATTGAGTGACTCACAACCACTTGTAATTCCAGCTTTAGTAGATCTGACACCTGGTACTTGCATGCATGTGTGCACATACCCCCATACAGATACAGAAATAATCTTCACATTTTTAATGTATGTATATGCATGTGTGTAGGTGTGCAAGTGCCTATAGAGTCCAGAAGAGGGCATCAGGTCCCCAGGAACTGGTTACAAGTGGTTGTGAGCTCCCTGATGTGGGTGCTGGGAAGTGAACTTAGTTCCTTTGGAAGAGCAGTGAGTGCTCTTAACTGCTAGCCATCTCTGCAGCCCCCTTGGACTGTCTTAATGATGTTCCTTGGAATCCAGACGTTTAAAGTTGTGGTGAAGTCCAGCACATTTGCTTTTTTCCTTTCTTGCATATCCTCAAGATCTTGGGCATTGCCCTGGAGCACAGGAAACACAAGGCTTGTGTTTTGGCTTAGGAATGGGGCAGTTGTGCTGCTGACAGGCCCTTCCTTGTCCAAGAGTCTGCTTTCTTTCCAGCGTTCCCCCACCCCTTGTCCTCTTTTATACCGTCATTACTGCTGAAGGTGGTGCCTGTTGACTCTTCCCTTTTGAACTCATCCAGTGTGGTTCCTAGAGGAACCTACCTTCCATGTTTTCTTGGTCACCCGAAGTGGCTCCGTACCCAAACCTGAGTGAATTTCTCCAGTACTATGTCCAGAGGGCCTGGCCCTGCCTTCTTCGTAACCAAGGTTTTCTGACCCATATGCACAAGATTTTGGCTGGGTGAAACTTGGTGCCACCTGGTACATACAGGGCCATTTTCATGACAGCGACCAGAAGAGACTGGATCTTTTTGGGTATCGACCAATGGAGAGCATCCCGGCTCCTCAGTACATTGTCACCTGGAGGGTCTTTGGGACACAGTCTTGTTAGTGGGGCTTCTGCACTCCAGGGGACAGGATAACTCCTTCCTAGATCATCCTTGAGTGTACACTGGCTGTTTTTACCTTGTTCCCTCTTGTTTCTGGAGGGTGGATTTCAACAAAATGGTCTTTGATTCAATCAGAACAATAGAAAAATCCATGACTCTTGACTAGTGAAGAAACAAGGCCAGGATTTGTTTATTTGAGATAGTGTTACACAGGTCTCATGTTTAGCTCAGGCTGGCCTTGAACATGCTGTGTGGACGAGGCTGACCTCTGAATCTGCCTCCTAAGTGCTAGGATTAGTGTGCAACCACACCTAGCCCAAGGTTTTTTTGTTTGTTTTGTAAAAGATTTATTTGTATTATTTATGTTTATGTATGTGCTGCAGGGGCCAGAAGAAGGTGTTAGATTTCTTGAAGCTGGAGTTAAAAGTATTTGTGAGCTTCCTAACATCGGTGCTGGATCTGAACTCCATCTTCATAGAGCAAGTGCTCTTAGTCCCCGAACAATCTCCAACTCTGAAGGAGTTTTCTGAACACCATAGGAACATAACAAGCTCTCCCAGCATGTTCCTACCCATTAGTCTCCATCGTCTCCATGACTGGAGCTCCCTTGCCTAACACTATGACTTGCCCATCTTGTTAGTTTCCATGATGAATGTAGGAGCTACATGACCACCTGTCCAGTCCTAGATCCAGGGATGTCACTGGGTCCACCAGATGGCTATTGTGTGGTTATACAGTTGGGCACCACTTGTTGGGTGGCCTGAGGAGACGAGCAATTAATTCATCCCAGATAGAGCACAGATCACAGGGACGATTATGCCTACTGGACCTACTACTTCATTGGGGTTCCTTCTGGATGCATGAGTAGCTAGCTCCAAGGCGCACAACTTTAAAATCTGCCCCGGTGTGGGTAACCGGCTCAAAGACTGCATTGCTAGAACTTCTGCACAGCTCGATGGCAGCTCCACCAAAGAACGTCCTCCCCAGCCATTGTTCAACGCCCTTGCCACCTTGGGGAGAGGGACTTGGGAATCTTGGGTCTTGAAAGGTTCTTGTAGTTTAAAAAAAAAAAAAAAAAAAAAAAAAACCAAAACTTGTAAAAGTTATATTTAGCCGGGTGTGGTGGCGCACGCCTTTAATCCCAGCATTCAGGAGGCAGAGGCAGGTGGATCTCTAAGTTTGAGGCCACCCTGGTCTACAGAGTGTGTTCCAGGACAGGCTCCAAAACTACACAAAGAAACCCTGTCTTGAAAAACAAAACAAAACAAAAAAAATTGTATTTATTTACTTTGGGTGGGTGGGTGCGGCATGCTGCAGCACCCTATGGAGGTCAGAGGACAACTTGAGGGGGTTCTATCACTGTGTGGGTCCAGGGGAGCAAACTCAGGTTTGGCAGCATGTGCCTTTACCCACTGAGCTGTCTCAGCACCCCCTCCTCTGAGAGCTGTGTGAGAAGCCCTGCACCTTCTAGAAGGAACCATTTCAACTTGTGGGGAATGGCCATTACATAACCACATAAGGGTATTTCTGTCAAAGATGGGTCACATGTGAAGGTCCTGTAAGATTATAAATAAATAAAGTGTGTGTGTGTGTGTGTGTGTGTGTACAGATGTCTGTCTTGGGTGCCATTCCTTAGGAACCATCTACTTTTTTTGAGACTTCTGGAACTCACCAAGTTGGTGGCTGGTGAGCTCCTTAGATCCACCTGTTTCTGCCTACCCAGCTCAGATTCCAGACACATGGCACTGTGCGCAGCTTTTTTGTGTGGGTTCTGGGAATCCAGCCTGGGTCCCCGGGCTTACCGGGCAAGCACTCGCTCTATTGATGGAGCGCCTCCCCAGCCCAGGACTGAGAAGTTCTCACCGTGGTTTTCTCCCTACGCCTTTTCAGTGCTTCGCCACATGGATGCTGTGTTAACAGTTGCTGGCAGAATTAGCACAGTGACAAGTGTGTGGACAGGGAGCAACCGTTGCAGCATCTCGGGGTGTAGTAGATGGCATCTGATTATGTGTACAATGCACGAAAACATCTCTTAAGGATACATCTCCGGTTGTGACCCTGTTGCCAAGCAACGTGTGGCTTGTCTAGTTGGGGCCATGCACTGTGGGTTGGAAATTATGTCCTAGAAAGCTCCATAAAGCAGGCATCAAGCCTGTTGTGGTATACACCTTTAAACCCAGCACTCGGGAGGCAGAGGCAGGCAGGTCTGTGAGTTCAAGGCCAGGCACGACTGCATAGTGAGTCCCTGTCTCTGTCTTTAAAAAAAAAAAAAAAAAGCAGAAAACACTGCCTTTGTTTGGGGAAGGAGAGCAGCACACAAAGCCTGGGTTCATGTGCCAGCCTGGTCATGGATAAGCTGCCAGGTCTTTGCAGCTTTTCCCGTGAGGGTCTAAGGATAACAGTATCTGCCCTAGGCTGTTACAGGACTCATTGAGGTGGTTTAGAGTAAAAAATACCAAGTGTTCTCTCTTACGTCTTGAATAGATTTCTTATAAGTCAGTTAATTCTTCAGAAAGTGGCAGATGCTGTATTTTGAAATCGTGATTTCTCAATAATGAATCCCAGAGACAAGGGAGAAGTTGAGAAATGTACATTGTTGGAAGCACATTAAAAAAACACCCCCCCCCCTTTGAATTTAACAAAGGTACATTCAGGGTCTGGAAGTATAAGCCTGTAGTCCCAGTTACTTGAGAGGCTGAGGCAGGAGGATCATAATTTCAGGGCCAGCTCAGGCATCTTAGTGAGACTGTCCAAATACAAAAGTAGAAAGCCTGTGGATGCAGTGTAGTAGTGAGGAAGGACCCCACGGGTAATTCCTACTGCTACAAGAAAGTTCACATTTCAGGAACTGGGGCAGCTGTTAGGTTGTAATAAGAATAGGATCTGAAGTTAAACATACAGGTGTGCAACATATGAAAACACAAGCACCAGGCGATGGTGGCACAAACCTTTACTCCCAGCACTTGGGAGACAGGCAAGAGAATCTCTGAGTTTGAAGCCAGCCTGGTCTAGAGTGAGTTCCAGGACAGCTGGAGAAACCTTGTCTCAAAACAAAACAAAACAAAACAAAAAAGCAAAAAAAAAAACAAACAAACAAAAAAAAAAACAACCCAAAACAAAACAAAAAACAACTCCCCCACCCTCCAACCCCCAACCCCAAAATAAGAAAACACAAGCTTCTCATGTGGCTGGAACTCCAAAGGCACAGAATGTGCTAGAACAGTCTCTCACTGCAATTCTCCTAGGCAATCCGTAGTATCAATTTCCTCCTTAGTCTTTCCAGAAATTTTGTGTCTGGCACATACTCTATTGATGAGTGTGTTCTGCATGCACATAAAACACACCGTAACTTCGGAGCAGATTGTCCTGCTGCATATCTCTAAGCAACCAGACCAGGAGCAGGAAACTCAAAATGAAGAATGCTGTTTAAGTGGAAAGAGTAGGAAAGGCCTGTCCTGTCTGGTTTCATGCGAAGTTCAACTGGTAGATTTCATGCTTTTTGCTTAAATAACATACCTTAGAGTTTTAATACAAAAAGACGAGGCTAAAGCCCTTTAAACTTGAGACCTTAAGAAACGTGTTTCAATTCCAGTCCTTACAAAGGAGTCTAGTACTCCAGAGAATAGGGTATGGAATTGGGTAGGACAACCTGGGTTCAGGTTCTGTCAGACCTTGGGAGAGTGACTTCTCTTTGCCTCAACTTCATCAAGTAAATGAGGGACCATCCCTCCACCCCTAGTGCTTATGGTAATTATGAGGTGGTGTGTGTGTGTGTGTGTGCGCGCGCTGCATGCACATGTGCTGCTCCATGCAGGCCAGAAGGCAACCTCTAGTGCCATCCCTTAGGGGCCATCCATCCTGCTTTGGGGGACAAAGTCTCACTAGGATCTGGGGCTTCCTGATTAGTTGAGGCTGGCTGGTGAGTGAGCCCCAGAAATCGGCCTGTCTCTCTCTTCTGGGCACTGAGATTAGGAGCTCACCATCAAGCCTCGATTTTTATGTGTGTGCTGGAGATTGAATTCAGGTCCTCATGTTGTGTGGCAAGCATTTGATCAAGCAGTTTTCCCAGCCCCTAGTTATGAGATGTAAGGCGAGTGTATGTGTATAACACTAAAGAATTTGGTGCACATTTAGCAGTCGAATTTACCATTATTTCACTTGGCTGCAGACATAATGTCAGGTCAACTTGGACACTTGTAATATTTTTTGCCAGGTAATTTCCAGTGCTAATGCCTTGTGATCCATAGTTGTCACTAGCCAGAATCGATGTCTTTGCTTTGGGAGGGACTGCTGATTCAAGAACCTGGGTGTGGTACTTACTCCCTGGAGGTTTTGATTTTCTGTTCTGAGCACAGAGGAAAAAAGACCGCATACGGTGTTTCAGGCATAGCAAAAGAACAGAGCTCTGGGAGCAGAGCTTGAGAATCTGCACAACGTTCGTGTGATCGCACGGGATCAAATTGTGCTGTCATTTCTGCAATGGTTCCTGAGCACACGGGCTGAACAGTAACACCAGATGCTGCCTCCTGCCCACCAGGGAGACGTCTTTACAGTAGTGGGGCTGTTTGGATCGGACAAAGACCATGGCTAGTGATGAGAGGTGCTGGGATCAGTCTCTCAGGTTTCAAAAGAAAGCCTCCCCTGCTGTGGTCTGCCACTCCCTGTCCCCCAACACAGAAGGGCTAAGAAGATGGTTCCGTGCTGACAGAGACTGATGGCCTCGGGCACAGGGAAGCCTCCCTGCTATTTGTCCTTGTTTGTGTGGTTGTCACTTGGGTGGGTCTCTTCTGCCAGAGAACAGGCCGAGGAATTCGGGAGATGTGGTTTCCATGGAAACTGGGCTGGCTGGTATTTGCATAATTCAGTTTGGAGAACAGACAGTCTGGGAACAATGGGGACCCAGAGGAACATGAAGGTACATAGGAAAGAGTCAGGGCTGGGGAGCCAGGCTCCACCTCACCCCCTTTGCAGGGGTGTATTTGAATCTGTACCCTCCCAGCCCTCACAGCCTGTGGCAGTATGGAGTCCCCAAAAGAAGACAGGTGGAGCATGAACAACGTCCCCTCAAGAAACCAAGGCATGGCACATACGAGGGCTGAGTCAATACTGACTGCCTCCCCAGAGCCCAGACATTGGCACAGGCTACCCTTCCCTAAAAACTAATAAGCTAGGACAATTAAAACAATATAAGCTGTTTGATGTTCTAGCCCCTGCCTCTCAAAATGCCTGTTAGCTACAGCTAAGTGAAGCCTCAGATAAGGGAGACCTTGGGTGACTCCTTAGAAGGCCCCAAAGCACCCTGAGGTAGCTTTGGTGTCCTCAATAAGCAGGAGCAGAGGGGGCAAAGGGCAGAAGGCTACAATTGGAAGCCGGCGACATCAGGCAAGACGTCAGCCTGACTCCTGCAGAAGAGACGTCCGGAAGACAAGGAGAAAAAAAGAAATGTGCAAGGCAACTTCAGTAACATGGCCAGAGGGAGGGAGGGGAACCAAATACAGGAGGAAATGGGGAGCAGAAAATGAAAATTTAATTAAAATCCTCAACAACGACGACGACAAAATAAAAAGAACTTGGAACTAAAGTGACAGATATTTGTCAGGTTTCAACCGTGGGACAAATGGCCGAGGTGCCTATTTAACACAACAGAGTGGACCTGGCAGCCAGGTTCTCCCTGCAATTCCTCAGTCCCTACCTGTGACCGGGCCCTCCTGGCTTGTATACCTCACCCCCTACCCTAAACTCCAGCTCAGGTGCTGGGCTGCGCTTCCTATATAATCCAAGCATTTTGGTTATCCACTCTCTTTGTGCCTTTGGGCCTCCTGGCTGTTACATCTGATTCCCCTCTCTGCCCTCTCCCTTTCCCGCCCCCTCTCCTCACAGGGCTCAGGGTCATGTCCACTCTGGACTCTCTCAGATGTCCCTGCCTCTGGGTATGTTCTCCCGCGATGTACAGTAAACCTTCTCCGCCATACCTAGGAGCAGTCATCTTTCCTCTCCTTTCATTTTTATTTCTTTCTTTTTCTTTCATTCGTTATTGAAGTTGCTTATCACATTCCAGCAGACCAGGGCATGCATTTTTGAATTGTAGGTCACAAAACAAATTCTGCCATCTAGAACAGCATTGCAAAAAATAACAAAAATTATTTACGAAGGAGTGACTGGAATGAAAATGAATGCAAACTAGTCAGGTTTAGCAGAGGGCAGATAGCAGGAAAAGTAGTATGAATGGCAAGGTTCTGAATCACCTGAAATGGTTAAAATTACTCCATTTATTTACAGAACATGTGTGTGTGTGCGCCTGCCACACTCATGGAGGTCAGAGGACAAGTCCCAGGAGTCAGTTCTCCTCTGCTACCTTTTGGGACCCGCAGTTCAAACAGATCATCGGTCCTGAGTGCAAGTGCATCTACCCACCGAGCCATTTCACCGGCCCTGGAAAAGTTATTTTAAGGCAGCAGTTCTCAGCCTTCCTAATGCTGCGACTCTTTAATACAGTTCCTCATGTTGTGGTGACCCCCCCAACCCCAAAATTATTTTCGTTGCTACTTTATAACTGTAACGTTGCTAACTGAGCAGTGTCTCAGGTCCTGAGACCATCAGAAACACGCGTTTTCCCGACCCACAGGTTGAGAACTGCTGTTTTAAGAACCGAATGGGACACTGAGAAGCTGAGCCTGGTGGTGTGTGTGTGCCCATCATCCCAATATTCAGAGGGCTGAAGAAGGAGTTTGAATTCAAGGGCCAGCCTGGGGTACAGAACAGACCTCTATCTTAAAAAAAAAAAAAAAAAAAAAGGCAACAGTAGCAAACAAACAAAGCAACAACAAGAAAAAAGCAAAAACCCCTTAGGTTTTTTTCTTTAAAAACACAGGTAGTTTCCAAAATACGGAAAAATAGAAGAAACCATCCCAAGACCAAAAGCTAAGTAAATACAGGAACACAAAATAAAATATGCCAGCAAGTAGATTTTTTTTTTTTTTGAGTTTTCAAAATTAAACTAGGTGTAGTGACTTGGGTCAGCAATTTCAATGCTCTGGAAACGTAAGTATGAGGTTTGCCATGAGTTCTAGGCCAGCCCGGGTTACAGTGGGAGACCCTGATACAAGAGATAAGACAAATTCTATTTTTTGAGTTCTTTTTTTTTTTTTTTTTTGTTTTTTTTGAGACAGGGTTTCTCTGTGTAGCTTTGCGCCTTTCCTGGAGCTCACTTGGTAGCCCGGGCTGGCCTCGAACTCACAGAGATCCGCCTGCCTCTGCCTCCCGAGTGCTGGGATTAAAGGAGTGCACCACCAATGCCCCAAATTCTATTTTTTAAAAGAATTGTTTTAATCTGTATGCATTATTTTTTCTGCATTTATCTGTGTACCATGAACATGCGGTTCCAGAGGGCAGATGTTTGTGAGCCACTTTGTTGGGTACTGAGAATCAAACTCAGATCCTCTGCAAGAGCAGTCAGTGTTCTTAACCCCCAAGCCATCTCTTCAGCTCCCAAGCAAAATTCTTAATTAAAACTAATACTTGGGGCTGGAGAGATGGGGTGCAGGGGTTAACAGTACTTACTGCTCTTGGAGAGGACCCAGGTTCGATTTCCAGCACACACACAGTGGCTCACAGTTATCTGTAACTCCATTTCAGGAGATCCAATGCCCTCTTGACCTCAGTGAGTGGGTACAAGGCACAAGTGTAATGCATATACATACATGCAAGCAAATGCACACATAAAAGTAAATATTTTTTAAGAGATTCTCAATTTAGATATAAAAATACTATAACCAACTGCTTTTTATTTATTTATTTTCAAAATAAGCGATTGATGAACCACAGTAGCAAGGAGTCTGGTTCCTCACAATATAGATACAAGCAAAAGGAAAAAGATTCTCAGTTTCAGACAAGAATTAAGAAGGATGTGCCAGGCAGTAGTGGTGCACACCTTTAATCCCAACGCTTGGGAGGCAGAGGCAGGCTGATCTCTGTGAATTCAAGGTTAGCCTGGTCTACAGAGTGAGTGAGTTCCAGGAGAGCCAGGAGTACACCGAGAAACCCTGTCTTGAACTCCCCCCCCCCCCAATTAAGAAGGATGAAATGAAATATAAAATTATTTTTTTATTTAAAAGCATCAAAGCATACAAGGCAAGTCCAGGCCTCTCCTGCTGGTTTGCTTGTGTAGTAATTACGTAGACTTTCAGAGTCACCCGAAGACAGCAGATTGCCTCAAGACTGGGACATGCCTTCCATCTGCAGATGTCCATGCTTTTCCCGCAGCCAATGTCTCAGCTGTCCCCATCTGTCATTTGCAGTACTCTGATGACACACATGGCCTGGGATTCTTTGTCATTCTCCTTTAAAGGTCGACGTGCTGTTTCCTTGTTGGCCTCCAGCTCGCACTAGGATGTAGCACTGGTTACAGTGAGGCTTCTGTGGTCCACTGTCTTTAGTGCAATGCTGCCCATCGTTAAAAGTTTATTGTCAGCATTTCCAGGGACCTTCCTTGATGACTTCAATGTCCTGACGGCTCATAGGATGACATCACCATCACCAGCTTTTCCTGAAAATGTCAACATCCTTTCTAGCAGCAATGTTTATCAGAAAATATAATCTAGCTAAGATTATATGAAGACAGCAACTAAAAAAAACACAGTATCTTTATTCAAGCTTTCTTTAAAAAAATGTGTGTGTGTGTGTGTGTGTGTGTGTGTGTGTGTGTGTGTGTGTGTGTTACTGAAGATTAAGCCTAATGTAATGGTTTGAATACAAAATGCCCCCCACCAGGCTCGTGTGTTTAACTTTTGGTTCAGAGTAGGTGGTGCTGTTTAGGAAACCCGTGGAAACTTTAGGAGGTGGGACCTTGCTGGAGGAAGGCTTTGAGGGTTTATAGCCTTATCCAGCTTCTGGCTTTCTCTCTCTGCTTCCTGTGTGTGAGGGGAATATGATGAGCCAGCTTCCTGCTCCTGCTCTGTGCCATGCCTTCCAGCCCTTATGGACTGTCCCCCTGGAACTATAAGCCAAAAGAAATTCTCTTCTATACGGTGCTCTAGGTTGTGGTGTTTCATCACAGCAACAGAACAGTAACTAGTTCACCCAAGGTCTCATGCACACTGCAGAGGGCTGTATCCCAAACTATACCCTGAGTCCTTGTCTTTTTAAATTTGTTTTGAGTCAGAGTCTCCATAAATTTCCCAGGCTGGCCTTGAACTTCAGATCCCCCAGCCAATCTCCTAAGGAGCTAGCCTCACATGTGAGCCCCACCCAACCTTGCTGAATTAAATTTTAAAGCAACTACGAAACCTTTTTGGAATGTTTAAAACAACATATCAGAACAAGAAGGCATAATGCCGAATGCCTAGAGGTTTTAAAACCAAAAAAAGGTGATTTTTAATTTAACTGGAAATTACATGAAAAGGTCCACAAAATATTTTAGGGAAATGATCACTTCATTATGATTGTATCAAAGGAAACATTTAGCTATGTAGAAAAGATCCATTGTTGTGCATTACAGATTTAAAACAAGGAAGATTTGAAAATAATGAAATATCCAAGAGTAGGGGGAATAGATAAGTTATTACTTGTGCTGGAATATTATGGGGCCACTTAATAAAAACTAAGAATATTTTAAGGCAGGAGAAACTGATTATTTGGCTGAAGAAAATATTCAGGAGTAATTAATGTGCTGCCAAAAACAGTTATAGTGGATTTTTTTTGTTCTTTTTTTGATTCAGTTAATTATCTACCTTTTTTTTTTTTTTTTAACATACCCAGCGATGAGGTTCACTGGGGCATCATCACCCGACATGCATATCCTGGATCTGTTGGAAGAGTTGTTTACTCATGGCTTTTGCTTCCTCTCCTTTTCTCCTACTGAACTTGGCCATTGTGTTCTAAGTTGAGAAATCATTACACTTTGGGCCAGAAAAAAGGTAACCAGAACTGAAAATAAGAGTGTGAGATTAGGAGGTGGCGAGTGGCCTTGAGACAACAGGGCTTTCAGGCTGCGAGGGGACAGGCTGGACACCAACAAGAGGGGCAGATCCTCCGCCAAGCCCCAGAGCGACCGGAGGGAAAACAAAAGAAGCAGCGGTGAAGAAAAGCTCCTCCTTGATCTGAGGTCCTAGAACCCGAGGCCGGGAGAGGGGGCGGGGCTAGGGGCGTGGCCGCCGCTGGTCTCTGTCAACTCTCCTGGCACAGGGGACAGCAACCAGATCTGCAGGGCGGGTGTCCATCCCCGGAGAGCCAGCCGGCCACGTTAACGTTTACAGCTACTGAAGGGGCCCAAGGCCTCACCCAGGGATCGGGGCTTAGGGAGCAGGGCCGCCATTATTGGCCACAGCTACCGGCATGATGTCATTATCACCCAATCTGAAGTCAGTGCTCCTCCCAGACTGGAGAATTAATTAGGAGTTAATTAACTCTTCTCGCAAAGGAGTCCAACAGAGTGCCAAGGTTTTGTAGGGGTTGTGTGTGTGTGTGTGTGTGTGTGTGTGTGTGTGTGTGTGTGTACGCGCACGCACACAAATGTATGTTTATTCAGGAGATTATTGAAAGGATAATCAAGGGTAATATTATTAAACGTTTTGCTCTACTTTGTGGTTTTTGTTGCTGTTTGTTTTTGAGAATTGCTATGTAATTCACGCTGGCCTAGAACTCACAATCTTTGCGACTCACCTTTCTAACAGCCGGGATTACAAGAGTACACTGCTACACCCAGCCTACAACGAAACGTACTAAGCCTGTCTTTTCCTGTATTTAAACTCAAAGTGTCAGATGCTTTACAGAATTTTGCTCACATACTTCTGGCAGCCTCTTGACTTCATTTACTGTGAGAAATTCCCTTTGCATCTATTCTTTAGATGCCTAGGAGTGAGTGGATGCAAAATGCACATCCATAGGTTCACATCCCACTTTCCAGCATATGACGTATGCCGTCCATGTTACTTCCTGCAAAGAATTGAATTGTTTACGTGATGATTTATTTTTTAAATGCCAGGCTGAGCGTTATAAAGTAGGCTGAAATGAACACAGCTGCACATACATGGCACTGTAGGATGCCTGTCCAGTTACTCCTTTAGGATAAATCCCTAGAGGACAAGCTTGTTGTGGTGAGCTGGGAACCCAGCACATGCCCAGCATAGGTCCTAAATTAGATCCCGGGGAAAAAAAAAAAAGGAAAGAAAAGAAAATGCATGTTAACAGATTGCTTTGCAAAATAGTATAATTTATGAGCACCCCTGATTCTTCATTCTAACCAAACGAGATGATCTCTGATAATCTCATGTATGATGATAGCCCATGAGTAAGTTTTAGCTCTTTATTTCCTTTTGCCTCTTAATAATTTTTTGTTATAATAATGTCTTTGTTCTTTGCCCACTTATAAATCAGTCAGTGTAAGTTGTTTAGTAATCTGTTTGCAAGGTTTAATTTTAGTCTGACCGCATTTTCTTGAATATTTTCACGAGTATCTAAGGGGCTGACTTGATTTCTGTTAGGCTGTCTTTATCCTTGGGACGTTTCTTTCAGTGTCCTGTGTTGTGACAGGGCAGCAGGACAGTGTCTCCTACTTTTCTTTGTGTCACACGGTGTATGTAGCGTGTTCCTGGAACATTGAAAGGATCACAGCCATCCTTGCTGTTAACCCTGTGACCACTTTTAAAATATCTTTTTTTTTTTTTTTTTTTTTGGTTTTTCGAGACAGGGTTTCTCTGTGTAGCTTTGCGCCTTTCCTGGAGCTCACTTGGTAGCCCAGGCTGGCCTCGAACTCACAGAGATCCACCTACCTCTGCCTCCCGAGTGCTGGGATTAAAGGCGTGCGCCACCAACGCCCGGCTAAAATATCTTTTTCTTTAATCAGTAACTGTCTTTTTTTTTTTTTTTTTAAAGATTTATTTATTATGTATACAGTGTTGTGCCTGCATGTATGTCTGCAGGCCAGAAGAGGGCACCAGATCGAATTATAGATGGTTGTGTGGTTGTGAGCCACCATGTGGTTGCTGGGAATTGAACTTAGGACCTCTGGAAGAGCAGTCAGTGCTCTTAACCTCTGAGCCATCTCTCCAGCCCCACTTTTAAAATATCTTACATGACTATTAGTCAATCCAATTAGTTTCTTACTACAATTTTAAGTTTTAATTATTTTCTGTTAAAGTAATTAAGGTTTTAGTTAATAATTTATGAAGATTTTCTTATCAAAAAATTTTAAATTAGTAATACTCACTCGGGCACAAAGAGAAAATTCACGGGGAGGATGGTGGGAAGTTCCCCTGGCTCCTGTGTCTTTCGCTACTTATTCTAACAATAACAACCATTACTCCTGGTTTATTATGGGTTTTTTCCGGAGATCCTGTACTGAAAAAATTTATGTCAAGTTGACACAATCTAGAGTCATTTTGGAAGAGGGACTCCCAATTTAGAAAATGCCCCCTCAAAATTGGCCTGTGAGCAAACCTGTGACGAGTTTTCTTGACTGATGATTGATGTGGGAGGGCCCAGCTCACTACCGGCCGTGCCACCCCTGGACTGGTGTCCTGGGTGCTATAGGAAATCAGGCTGAACAAGGCATGACAGCAAGCCAGTAAGCAGCGCCCCTCCATGGCCTCTGCATCAGCTCCCACCTCCAGGTTTCTGTCTTGAGTTCCTGCCCTGACTTCCTTTTAAGGCAAACTGTGATGTGGAAGAACATAAGCCCTTCCCTCTTCAAGTTTATGGTCATGGTGATTCATCACAACAATACGAACCCTAAGTAAAACAGATATTCTGAAAATAAGCACATCATTTTTTT
>CABHPP010147078.1:8568-48340 GCA_902168425.1 Peromyscus attwateri
AGAGAGAGAGAGAGAGAGAGAGAGAGAGAGAGAGAGAGAGAGAGAGAAGACAAGACATGGAGGAAGAGTGTTGCCCATGCTAACGGTTGAGGTCTCTTGCTTGGAATACATCCTCTTAGCTCAAATGCTCCCTCTGTTAGGATACATATTACTGTAACAGCTGGGACATCATAGCATTCCCCAGACAGAAGGAAGGCTCTTTCTTCTGCTTTGTTTACCAGTCTACAAAGAATCTTGTTCAAAATGATAACATTTCACTGCATATCAAGGGTTAGCTATTGCTGGAGAGGTCACTATGCCCCCCTGTCCTTCACACTCATCCAACCCTTACTTTACTTCTTTCCAGGAGAATGTAAGGGGAGACATGTTCAGAACTTGAGTAATGACAGTACAGCAATGTAGAAATCTGATTTTCTACAAAGTAGCCATAGATAACCAGCCACTCATTTAGATACTTCAAATGCATGCACAAATATCGCCTCGGCCAATTGAACTCTTGTTGGTGATGTGTGGGAGTGGACCTACATGCTAATTCATGTTGGTTTGGGAGATAATCTATCTTTCCACTGAAAAAAATCCTGTTTAGCCGGGTGGTGGTAGCGCACGCCTTTAATCCCAGCACTCGGGAGGCAGAGGTAGGCGGATCTCTGTGAGTTCAAGGCCAGCCTGGGCTACAGAGTGAGTTCCAGGACAGGCTCCAAAGCTACACAGAGAAACCTTGTCTCGAAAAAAAAAAAAAAAAAAAAGAAAAGAAAAAATCCTGTTTAAATGCCTTCTTAAGACTCTTGCCTCCATCAACCCGAGCTCCTGCTTCAGCATTACCACCCTTCCTTCTCACAGCTCTTCTTTACCTCTTCTTCACCTCTGGAGACCTGTAGAGTCTTCATCATTCTGGGCCTTTTCCCACCTCATTTACAGGTAGCCCGGGTTATGTTGAGCAACACAGCACATCTCTATTTATATCCTGTTTGTCAGACACTGGGAGGAAAGTCCCTTCTGTGGCTCATCTTTCTACATTTCTAGAAAAGAAATCATGGTTTACATCCATAAACAGTCTTCCCTGCATGGCCCATGCACTCAGAGCTCCGTAGGCTCAGATTAATGTCTCTGGATTTCAAATCTGAGGGATGACAAAGGCAGATTTATTTCCTAGAATCTTACATGATCCAAAGAGGCTGGAACTTGGAACACTGTAGCTCATAGTAATCTCCCCCTCCCTCCCATTTCTCTCTCCATTCATAAATACTAAGATTTTCTTTGGCTGGATATTTATGGGTACATTTATTGATGCTTCTTCTTTAAGCAATGGCTTTATGGAAAATGTACAGTTGTGGAGGTTGGCAGCATCACATCTAACTGCTCTCAGGATTCTAATTCCTACAAAAGCATGGGTTTGGGACCAAGGGACCTGAATCGTGCCCACTCGTGATAATGTGAAACATTGGTATATATATATGTGTGCCTCATCTTCCAGTCAAGCCACTCAGACAAATTTGTGGGGACTGTGTGCAAGAGTGCTCAAAAGGGCTTCAGGAATGCTGTTATTGTCACTGTGGTTCATCCAGGGTTTCAGGTTCTATTTACTCAAATTTAAGGCCAATTGTGGCATCAGTTTCTCTATTTCTTTCCCCCATGGCAAAATGCTGTGTCCTCACAATGCTAGAGTGCAGAGACCCTGTCAGCTTGCATGCGCTAACACTTTATTATCTAATGATCTAATATGCAACAAGGCAGAGTGCCGGTGCTCATCATCCTGACACAGAATGCCGGGAGAAGTGACTAAATTACTTTATGTACCATTAGCGCTAGCAGCTATGGTGAACTCACCGGCAGCGTTTATGCAAATGTCTGTGAATACACTCTAGTGGCTTCGTCAGGGGGCTGTCTGACAAGCAGTTGAAATGCTCATTTTTAGGATATATATATATAAAATTTGGACATGCATATGTTTTTCCTCCCTTTTTTGTTCCTTTCCTTTTGTAGGCTCTTGGAGGTCTTACATCCCATGTGACAACTGAGAAAAACAGAGCAGATTAGAGAACTCCTATCTGTAGGGTCTTTTCTAGGAGTGAGGGCAAGGCTCTGTTCTGGTGGTATTTTTTACATATAGGACTTGGGAAGAAAAAGATGACAATGTCGACGACAGCCACAAGCCCAGCTCTTAGGAGTTTGTGCAGCCACTATATGTGTTTTTGAGAGAAAAAAAATGAAGATATTGAGTCTTTCATTAAAAAAGCATTTTAATGGTCGTGAGTTACGACCTGAGGTCCTACGTTGCTTTGTGGCTCACACAGAGATTAAAAACAAAAACAAAAATAAAACTTACTTTCTAAGAATGGAAAGTGATGAATATTTAGCTTTTGTGGGCATCAGAAATGAATGAATGAAATTTCCCTTCAAAGTTGTTACAAAGATATGAAACATGAACCTACCAGGATCCCAAAATAACAGAAATAAGCAAAAGTGGGCTTTGGTTAAACTACAAATATTCTGGAAGACTAAAGAATGCTGACAGGCTCACTGGGCCATGTCCCCAGCTGTAATTACAGCTTCAGAAGGATAGAAGTAGGTCTGTGCCATCACCAGTCAGTTCTGACCTTTTGGTCCCATCTCCCTGGCAATATGGTGTTACTCTGGCTCCTTAGCATATGACCTTCTTAAAGCCTTTTGCTTCAGGCTGGGCAGTTTTTGCTTATGTTGTTTGCCCCAGGGTGTTCAGCCTCATTGAGTTCCTTCCCTCTGCCCAGCTGCATTTAAATTTGTTGTGGTCTTGTGGAGAAAGATGATTTGAGGGTAGACAGTTACCCCAGATAGAGAAAAAAACCTCTGTGATAGAGCCCTGGGGCATATAGAAGAATCCACGTGCCCTGAAAAGAATTTTGAAAGACCCAGTTGTCTAGCTGGGGAACTGAAGTCTAGTCCTGACTTTGGCTTTGACTAGTTATGTGACTTTGGCTAGGTCCTTTTGCTTATGTGGGTTTCAGGTACATATTTGCCCAAAGGGAGCTTAGATGGGCCATTTCTAGACTCCTATGATGCTCCGAACTAAAGCCATTGAATGTCAATGAATAAAGTATATAATGCATTGGTAAAGTGGATTTCAAATCATTTACTCATTTTAAACATCTACCACTTAAACAGATGCCACTTCACTATGTATAGTAGTAGCATAAGCAGACAAGGCCCTTGTCTTGATGGACTTTATTATATAAATGAGAGAGACAAGAAATGAAATTGACGACTAAATAATTACAGCAGAGCAGAGGCAGCTAGACAAAGCGATTGTTAGGGATCAGGGAAACCTTCAAGAATTTCTCATTTATGTGCAAACTTGAGAGACTTTTTACAAGAAAAAGAAATAGTATGTGCAAAGATGTTTGGCTTAGATGACTTGGAATGAAGTCTGCCAAGGCTGCAAGGGACTCATGCAGCCCTAAGCTGGCTGGTCAAGCCTTGGCCCTGGGCCATTTTGAGAGTGTATGGAGGGCCAACAGGGCTTTGATGAACTCAGTGTCAATTATGTGGCCTCTTCCTGTCTCATGAAAGCCTGGGGCAAGATAGTGCGGAGTTGCTTATAACTTTGCTCTTTCCTGCTGGGCTTCCGAAGCTCACCAGGGAGTTGGCTGCACCTTGGAGCTGTCTCCCTGATTACTGCTCAATCCATCAGGAGTGGGAGTGTTTGATACTGACAGCCCAGCGTTTTTTGAGAGCTCTTTTTTTCTAGATGGTTTTGTTTTGAATTTACTTTCCCCTAAGTTGCATAGAAAGAATCGCCTTCTTGACTTAGTTGTAAAGGTAGAGACCTTCGCCTTTCAAAAGACAGACTGCAGAGTTTTTGACCTACAAGATATATCTTGCTTACCACTCCCCCCCCCCCGCCCCCCGCGCCAGAGAAGAAACCAAAATCATTGAATCAGTAAAAATGGAGTAAAATGATTGAGAAAGATGTACCTTCTCAAGTCAGTAACTTATACAAAATCACAAGAATAAGTAGAAATGGACCTGGGGTTTGATCCTGTGTTTCCCTAACTATATGAAACTGAAAAATGAATTTGTTCACTGAGCCCCTTTATTCAAGCACATAGTGCTCCAGATATCCATTGTAAAGACAAGGAAACCAAGGCTAAGAAGAAAAAGACATTTTCCCAGAGCCATATAGCATTGAAGTTGTAGATCTAGGAATCAAATCCACAAAACCATGACTCTGGAATCTTTGCTCTCTGCTGGTACTCTGTGCAATTATGTTAAATTAATTTAATCTCCTACTCAGTTGCAATTCTTTTATTCCTCCATTCAGTTTAAAGCATTTGTGCTGGTATCTTAAATTTCCTAAAATTAGCCCAGAGCGTGTATTTCTTAAAAGAGGAAGAGAAAGAGAGAGTGTATGTGTGTTTCCCTTATAGTTAATTTTCCTTCATAGCTCCTTTTCCCATGGCAAGAACCCACTCTACTAGTCACACTTTAAAAACACTGATTCTATTTGATCACTGGTATAATACAGTTTGTTTTTATTGATGTGTAAGTCTGTGTGCACATGGGCACATGCATAGTACATTTGTGCTGGTCACCAGCATGGCCAGAAGAGGGCATCAGAACCCTTGGCACTGGAGTTACAGGTAGCAGTGAGCCTTCTGACTGAGTGCTGGGACCTGAGCTGGAGTCCCCTAGAAAAGCAGTACTTGCTCTTAACTACAAAGCCACCTCTCCTTCCCTTGATGTGTTTTCTATAGCATTAGAAGGTGACAAGGAGGCTAGCAATACCGTGTATATCGGCAGAGCTATTCCGATCTTCTGTTTCTAAGTCATTTGTGGGTCCTGTGGACCCTCTGGTGTATATATGAGGTGGGGAAGGAGACCGTGAGAAAACCATGAGATGGTCAGGTAAGTCTGATGACAACAGCCGTAGGGTTAGGAAACTTCATGCTATTAGAAACGGATGGGCTCAGAGCTTTCTTATAAGGATGTCTTGGCCAACTGGTCAACTGTGGGAAACTTCCAGTATTTATTATTTGGTTGGATCTAATAAATGAATGAGCCATACTTATTTTAATAAGCTCACTATGGTGTTTTTATTGGGAGTGGGGTGGAGGATTGTGTTTTGTTTGGGCCAGAAATGAAGAACAATTTTGAAGCCTTTTTGTTCTTGTTGTTCTGTCTTTGATCAATCATGCATCCCCATTACAATTGTGTTCATTTGTATAGTTCATTGTTCACACCAGGACCCCCTCTGTTCTTGCTTTTCTGAGGAGCCTCCCTTTACACGAGAATTCAAAAGGAACCCGCACAGTAGCAATTTGCAAATAGACATTTCCATATTCTCTTCCTAAGCCCCTGTTTTTAATATGATATATAGGAGGAGTGGCCAGTAGTTGGGTTTGAAGTATTTTTTTAAAGATTCATTTTATTTTAATTATGTGTTTTCTTATTGCATGTGTTTCTATATGTGGGTATGTGCACATGAGTTTGGGTGTCTGAGGAGGCCAGAGACTTCAGGCTTCTCTGGAGCTGTGGTTAAGTGCAGCTGTGAGCTGCCTGATGTGGGTACTGAGACCTGAACTCAGAGCTGTGTGTGCTCTGAACCACTGGACTGTCTCTTCAACCTCTAATTTTCCTCTATTTTTTTCAGTTATACTTACAGAAATACATTAAAATGAAGTTCTCTGCTGCTTCTCTGTTCATCTGTTTGAGGATGAACTTAGATTTCTCTGGGCCTTCGTCCCCTCCACACTCAAGTGGAGGTTTGGTAGAGTCCTTCACGCTCTGATGATCCTGTGAGAACGTTTCTTACTTCTTGAGGAACTACACACACAGCTTTGTGTGTGTGTGGGGGGGTGCTACCCAAATGCTGAGGAGATAGTTCTTCTGCAGAGTTAGACCTACAGGCTAGCTAGCATAACTGAAATGGCAAGCTTCAGGCTCAGTGAGAGACACTTATCTCAGAGGAATAAGGCATAGTGATAGAGGAAAATATCCAGTGTCCTCCTTGGGCATTCATATGCATACGTATAGGCATGTACACCTGAGTGCATGCCATGCGTGGATGCACGTGCATATACCTCCCCCCCCCCAAGGTCTCATTATGCAGCACAGGCCAGCTGGAAACTCATAATCCACCTGCCTCTGTCTCTGAATTCTGGGGTTATAGGTATATATCAGCATGCATGTCTTAAGATATTTTAAAATAGTTATATGCTTATCTTAATTTGTAAGAAAATAAAAATTACAACTACTACTTCAAGATCATGATTTCATAGACATTACTGTTTAGGGAAAGACCAAACTTACAGAAACAGTTAGATGATCTAAATAAAAATCACAGTTAAATAAAACCAAGTAAATAATTGCCTAGAATGGAGCAAAACCAAGACTTAAGTTTAAAGCATGCTGTTAGAAAGGGCTTTAATGATTGACAAAATAATAATTCATTCAACTTAACAGGAAACATGTAAGACTCTGGGAAACATCCATTTTTCCTTTTCCCAAATAGATACTGGTTTGTTGTTGTTGGTTTTTCTGTTTGCTTATTTTGTTTTGTTTTTTGTTTGTTTGTTTAAAGAAAGCCCTTTAGGTTCACTTTGCCATTAAGGTAGACTTATCGTCCTAAAAAGATTGGGAAAATCAAAACCTCTCCCAAGCTGTTAACTCTGCTTTACTTTTAAACAAGCCATAGCTGCATGTCAGAAAGCCGAAAGGGACCTGAGTCCAGAACATGCACGGGCCAGGGTCCACTCGGGCAGCCCATTATGATAATGCACCCCGAAACCAGCTGGACACTGAGCAAAGCTGACACTGTGTTGTCAAGGGCAACGTTACCCATCAATTTCTGAGATAGGAGTTGAGTTCAAATGGCAGGAAGAGCAGCAATTCTGTTGAGGCTGATGCATGGGGGAAGGGCGGGGAAGGCAGGGCAGGGACCAGCAAGGCCTAAAGGCAGGAAGTCCTGGGACTTCCGGAAGCTGGTGGCCTTGTTTTTGTCATCTGGCTGCTACCTTCCCTTCTAACTTTAACATCTGTCAGCGAGACCCACCTGGGTCCTTGCATGATTAGAGCCTTCTTCCCGGGGCGGGGATAAGGCTGCGGGTGGGTTACTGCTACTAATTTTAACTCCCAAGAGAACGGGGTACCAGCTGCCGGCCTAGAGGCCAGCTCAGCCCAGGAAACAAGATGCCACACTGGCCTCTTATCCATGGAGGAAGCACATTGTGGGTAGAGTGGCAATTGTTTATTTTGTTTGGTTTTTGTTCTTTGGAGACAGGGTCTCACTTAGCTCAGGCTGGCCTCAAACTCACTATGTACCCAAAGCTGGTCATGAACTCCTTGTTCCTCCTGCCCTTACCTTCTAGATGCTGAGATCAGAGGCAGGAGCTGCCTGACTTTGTAGTGGCAGTTATTAATGCAGGCTGGAAGAAGAATTCCCAACTTTCAACCCAGCCACGTCAGTTCTTTCGCAGGGCAGTACCATCCGTGACTGCTCTTTTGCTTCTCATTCAGTTGTTTATCTGGCCAACAAATATTTACTGGCTCTCTGCCTACTATATTAGACGAGAGGGGTGCCGAGGCGAACAAAGCAGGGGCAGGGACGAACATGATGAGGCACGCAGCTGCATGCATATGCTAATTCCTGTGCAGGAAATAATGGTAAATAGGATGGTTTAAATGGCAGTGGTTGAAAAGGGTTGTTGTGAAAGAGAAATACAGACCGCCAAGAAGGCTTATGGCAAGGGAGCCAGTCAAGTCCGAGGAGCCAGTCAAGTCCGAGGAGCCAGGGAAGCTTCATTTTCAATTTCAAATGAGTAGCCGTGAGTGAGGTAAAGAGGAAAAACACCAGGCAGAAGGGTATGTTGTTCAACTACCACGTGAGGATAGACCACTAGAAATGTAAGGGTTGATGGGAAAGGTGGCTTAGGTCTAAGAGTTGTTTCTGAGGAATGAACTTGGAGATTTTACATGGGTCAGTTTCTCTTTTTGGTTGGACATAGAAGTCCGTTGTTTCCTATTAATCTTGTGAGTAACGCTACCACTCAAAGTCTGGTCGACTGCACACGATAGATTCAGGTCTGTGTCTCCAGGGAGGATAGTGTCGCTGCTGAGATAGTAGTCATGATGTGTCAGGTCCAGTGATGGCTGTTTGGACTTTAATGCTCTTGATAGCCAGTGGAGGGCAGTGCAGTTACAATAGCCACTTAAAAATAAGGGAAACTGAGGCCAACTGTTAAGGATTTTGGTGTGGCTAAACAAAGAGTTAAGTTTGTTTCTGCAACCGTTAGATTTCCAAGATGCTGACACTGGGGTCATGGCTACTGTTCTTTCCCACTGTTCAGTCGATGCTACTCTCTCTCCACATTGGACTTTAGAGGTGGAGAGAGTCTCTTGCTATTTGAGCCTGTAATATAAAACTTGCTCCAGTTGAAGCAGATTGACGACATTACTCAAAGGCAAACTGAAAAGCCAGGCCTATGCTCGATCCCAAGGGTGAAGTACTTGGCTCACACAGTGATACACGGGAAGGCGCTTTTCTGGGTTAAGATAAAAACTCCTGGTATCACGTCTCGCTATCAAGCACCCCATCTCCTGCTCCCTGGGCCAGTATTGCAACCTGAAATACTCAGTGGACAGAAATGAAACTTTATAGAATTTGGGTGATCATCACCCTTATCAGATGAATATGACGCCATCAGCAGCATTTTAGCAACCTTGTGCGGGAGTCGGGAGGGGGGCAGTCTGAGGATTGTCGGACTGTGTGGCTTCACTGCAGGCCTGCCACATGCAAGTTGGCAGGAGGGTGATCCAGCATTAAAATCCTTCTGTAACGTATGTGCAGGCCAGTCATAGCAGAAGCCCTGATGTGGGAACCAGACCAGACAGGCACCAGGGCAGGAAGAGGAAAGTGAAACACAAAAGTCACACTCTCTAGACCATGGGGCACACAAATAGACCTCCATCCACTGAACACATATCTGTTCATCACTAAACACAAAAGCAGGACTTTGTTATTAATATGATTCTTATTCCAATCTGTGCAATTGATCAATATTTTATACATGAACACATGTTCTTATGAGTCTGGCTTATTTGAGGATTGTAAACAGCAAGGTCCCAGCTGTTGGAAACCACATTCTTTATCTGCAGTTCTAGTCTAGAATGATATTGGGAACACGGACAGGGAGGGGTTCACATTTAAGATGTCAGCACACCAGCCGCTTCCGTTGGCCTTAGGACAAAGTCATACAAATGTCATGATATCTGCCTTGGAAAAACATGAATGGGTAGCAACACAGTTTAGCCATGATTTAGAAAATCATTAAGATGAACGTGTGTGTTATAAATGAGAATTTCCTTCCCTTCCCCTTCTTCTGTTTCTTCCTCTTCCTCTTCCTGCCTCTTCCTCTTTCCCCTTCTCCTCCTCCTCTTCTGAGTGTTGGAGATCAAACCCAGGGCCTTGAGCCTACTAAGCAAGCGCCCCATCACTGAGCTTGACCCCGAACCCTTCCTTTTAGATCCTTTCTTCTGTTGGAGCAGGGTTGGGGAAGGCAAAGCCCACTGAGCTCTGCTTGTGCTCAGCCAGCAGCATGTGCTTGTAGGCCCATCACCTGTGGGATGGCAGGAGAAGGAATACATTCCAGCCAGCCTTAATGTGCTTTCTCATTCCTTGACTGAGGAGGAAAGCGCATCTTCGGTAAACTCTGCGGCTGGCCGAGTCACTGAACCAACAGTGTTCTTCCAGGAACTATCATGTGCAGCAAATCTATAAATCCAGGCCTCAAACTGCTCTCCCTTTCAACTTTGGCAGGCTTCTAGAAGGTCTTTTTGATTTGGTTGGTCTGTGGAACTCAATCCTTGTTGGAAAAAAAAAAAGGTGGTGAAAATAGAAAACATGTTTAAATTATTGTGTCAGGTTAATCTGCTTGTTAATACTGTTTTAGAATTTTCTTCATGAGAAATTCTCTGAGGAGGATCATCAAAATCCACAAAGTCCGGATTTCAAATGAAAGCGGAGGGACACGGTCTCTAGCTGGTAAATTCCTCAGAGTGCTGGTATTCCTTGTGCTAGATGCACAAATTCAGGGTGTGTATAGTGGCCCAACTTGTAACAATAGAGATGTTTCTAAGCCTGGAAGCTTGGCAGCATTTTCAATGTTACTGTGTTTAAATTGGCGCCTGTTATATTATGCAAGGATGTCGTTTTCTGCACTTGGAAATAGAAGAAGGAAATAGAGAGATTTTACTGTAGTTCATATGTGGGTCTGTGTCTTAGGAGGGAAATAACTTTACTTGGAAAGAGAGTAGTAACACTCTGTAAAGTTAATAAATATCCACACTCTATATTGAGGACAAGGAATTACACAACTAAGATTTTATGGAACGCTGGCTGTATTTATAGGACCAAAGAGATTATTTTAGCCAAACAGGACAGATATTTCAGATAAGCATCAAAACTGGAAGGGAGGTTTGGCTTCATCAATCAAAGCAGACTTTGAAAATCTCAAGTACGAAAGTCTCTGAGCTGCAGCTTCCTCGTCTCTGCAGTAGAATAATCTCTGCTGGCCCACCGCTCAAGGTTAACATGAATGGCAAAGACCTTCGAGTACTAACCAGTGTTAAAATCAGCAGGCATTAAGTGCCAAGTACTGTCATCATCCATCAGTGTGCCAATGGACAGGGTTCCTGTCTGCATGAGAAGTGTTGGCTGGTCAGGCTGATTAACACATTTCTATACATGCTCCTTCCTCTCTGCGCGTGCGCGCGCGCGCGCACACACACACACACACACACACGCACACACACGCACAGAGTGCACAGGAGTGTGTACACAAACAGGCATCAAGGTTAAATTTCAGTAAGAGCAAGGGTAAGAATGAATGAAGAAGACAGAAGGACTTGAGAATGGTTTAAGTTTTCTGAACTATGCTCGAAACCACCAGCTTCACACAGAAAGTTGGGTCTTTTCGGTAAAGGACTGTTGGACTGTGTGGAAGCAAGTGGTATAACTTTCCTGAGAAAGAAAAGCCAGGAACATTTGAGGACTGTGGACTTGTAGGGTTGTCAGCATGATTTGCATTTGCATTTATGTATGGCACTCCCATCTTCTTGAGATGAATCCTTTTCCTCCTCATCTTTCTTATTCCCATCTTCCATCTATTGTTCCCCTTACTCTGTACATAATAGTTCATTTAAATTCATCATAGCCTCATGAAGTGGGCATTTTAATAATTATCATCCCCAATTAAAATAGCAGAAGCTGAGAGTTAAGAAAAGAAATTCTCACCTAGTGGTACAGAGTAGAGCGGACCCCGGAGCTGAGGCCCCTTGGATCCACAGGTGTGCTGCATCTGAGCTCAGTGCTTAGCTCTAGGGTAGGAGAGGGGAAGTCAGGCAGACTCAATCGGGTGAAAGCTGACATCTGAATGAGGTTCCTGTAGCTTTTTTTTTTTTTTTTTTTTTTTTTTTTTGGTTTTTTCGAGACAGGGTTTCTCTGTGTAGCTTTGCGCCTTTCCTGGAACTCGCTTGGGAGACCAGGCTGGCCTCGAACTCACAAAGATCCGCCTGGCTCTGCCTCCCGAGTGCTGGGATTAAAGGCGTGCGCCACCACCGCCCGGCTGAGGTTCCTGTAGCTTTAAGGAACAACTGGACCTTGAACACAATCATCAGGCAGTAGAAATGAATTGGAAAAGGCAAATACCTTGGCTTTCTTCACAGTTCTGACAGGGCAGTCCAGAATAGTCCTGAATAGTCATGGAGGAAGTTGAGTCAGTACCTCATAAAGCTTACGTAGAAGTGGAATTCCCACTCCTCTTTGCTCATCATGGACAGATAAGTCTGATGGTCTGCATTTCTGGGCTTGTGACGTCATGGATCATCACCACGGAAACATCTGTGCTATAACAAATGCTGGCTTGCAGCACCACTGGCCATGTTAGGGAGGAGAGGAAACAGGTTCAGCATGATAAGGCTCTCAGTCATGGAAGTTCACTCCAACTCACTTGCCATGGCAGCTGTACTTGCAGAGAGAAATACAAGCGGAGTTATTTGCAAAAGCAAAAAAGCATGGCCTGGGCCCTGTTAAAAGCTGGGCAAGGTTGATTTTGAAATGCAGCTCACATACGAAACACGGGTTCCTTAAAAAGTCACCGTCTATGCTGCCTTGCATGATGATGGTGGAAATCCTTCAACATTCTTCTCCCCAAATGCTTATATAGAAACTGTATGCATACAAAAGAAGGCAAGCGCCAGGTGGTGGTGGCGCACGCCTTTAATCCCAGCACTCGGGAGGCAGAGCCAGGCGGATCTTTGTGAGTTCGAGGCCAGCCTGGGCTACCAAGTGAGTTCCAGGAAAGGCGCAAAGCTACACAGAGAAACCCTGTCTCAAAAAAAAAAAAAGATGAAACAAAAGAAGGCAAGCAAGGGAACTCCCATGGTGTCTCATGGGGGAGGGGGAATATCAGGCAGAACCAGAAACGGCCATGACTAGGGTTTGCATTTATTGTTTGACGAGTCAGGGGCAGCATTAGTCACTGCAGAACTGAATTGCCAAGGATTGATTCCTAACTTGAGAATTTATATACTCTGTGCCCTGGTGGATCATGGGTGGGATCTAGCCTCCAGCCCTATGTAGCTTTAGGCTATGGTTTATATAATATTTTAAACTAGCAAGAGGAAGGCATAGTAGGTGGGGGGGGCGAGGTGGTAGATGAGGGACACAATTAAGAGCACAGTAAAATGGCATGCACATGTCAAAATGCCCCAGTGAACCTCATTATTTTATTTACTAACTTTGGTTAGAATTTAGGAGGTAGAATTTTGTTGCTGACAAAAATAAGATTGCATAGAAAAATCTGGAGGGCAAATTTTCTTTATAAACTAAAGAGCTGCTAGTGTGGGCTCCATGTACTCAAAGAACAGTAGTTATGTCAAATTTAACAGTGTCCTTTTCCTGTTACTTTAACTCCCCGCCTGGTCCTGTGAGGGTTGGCTTTGTAGTCCTTCTTGGCAGGATCTGAAGGTATCACCTCCAGCAGATCTGGAATATGCAGAGGACTTCATAACTAGCAGCTCTGATTACCAGGTATAGGCTCAGTTATCTAAACTTGGTCCCTAAACCCATGCTGTCCAATAGAGCCTTGTGTAGATGGAGGGGTTCTACCAATGTACTGATTGTAGCTCCTTACCTCTGGCAATAGAACTAAGTAAAGAATTTTTCATATTAATAAATTAAACATTGAATCAGTTATTTGTGGATAAATAATGGTGTTGGTGGATTCCCAGTTAACTAGCCTCATTTATGATAAAATGTGAAGGATAGACTCTGGGACTATGTATGTGTGCATGTCCATGTTACAAGAGTAGATGGGGTGTGTGTGTGTGTGTGTGTGTGTGTGTGTGTGTGTGTATGTATGTATGTGGCGGGGGGAACTACTCCTTATCACCTGACTAGAACTTTTATCAATTGAAGGAATCAAAGAACCTTTTATGAGGTTCCTACCAACACACTGAAGTGTGGGTGCGAAGTTTCACTGTCTTCCGCTGTCCCGCTACAGGAACTAGTTAGATATAATAGCGATGTCCATATGGGGAAAGGCAAACATCATTTGATGCTCTGCTGAGTTCCACCATTTGTGATCGTGTTGTGCCTCTGTGACAAAGGACATACGGGATGTCCACAGATGGGTGCTAGATTACTCTGTCTCCTCCTTTTAGGGCCATGCCCATCACAGGTTGTTGCCTCTCATCACACACATATTAAACACATCTACTGATCATGAGGCTGTAAACATCTGATGAGGAAGGGTCTAAAAGATCTTCCCATTCACACACCTTAGCCATGAATTTCCCAGGCTTTGCCTGGACAGCTTGCCACAGCCCTTCTGCACCAGGTCCTTTGTGACTGTTGCAGAGGTGATAGCTCCAGAACCCCTCTCCAGGCATTGCCCCTTGGCGGACGGTCCCCTGGCCTGTGTCCTCAAAGTTCCTAGAACTGGACTTGTCCAGTTGAAAAGATGAGTTGGCCACTGTTTCTGAGGTTATATGCAGGGAGCACCAAGTGAGCTCAGCTTGATTTATTCAATAAGATGAAGCTGTAAACTGCAGCCTCCCCCAGGCCTCACCCCAGCAAGAAAGTTTCCCCAAGAAACATGCAAAACCTAAAAGAATTGACAGTGAGAGTTGCAGCAGCTAATTTGTTTAAAAAAAAAATGACTAATACTATCTCTCTTGTAATGAGGGGGGGGGGGATGGAGAACAAAGCCCAGATGACTGTCTCCTGCCTGAGTCATCCATTCAGAAGTATGCGTCTTCTTTACTCATTGTAACATTTGTTTTTGTGGCAAGGCTGCCACATCTTATCTCCCCTTTCTGCTTTTTTCTGCCAAATGTCGCCATACACACCTAGGATGACAGTACGTTGAATAAACCCTCAAATTCAATAAGGAGAAGAAACCCCAGGACAAAAACAAAGAATAGATTCGACATGCTTTTAAACTTTTTCGTATAATTTTTAGTGTGAACGGAGCCAGACTAATGCAGTACTAAATCGCCTGCATACATCTCTCTTTTCCCTGCACTCCAAGTCCAGCTCTCAGACACAAGGAAGCTAAAAATTCATATTCAGACAAGAAAAGACAAGCCTTGGTGAACAGATGGAGTGGAGTTCAGCATAAAGGTTTAATCCTATCAGGCCGATTCCTGTATGGCCATCTGGATAATCGCACACACACACACATTCAAGTCCTGTTAAAAATATGACTCCAGCCAAGATTAATGTCACAGATTTTCCACTGGACATGTTCATATTTGACTTTATGATTTTCCAGGCTCAGGAAGATTGCTTGGGAATAAAGACTAGTGTATTCCTTGAAGAAGTGGTTACATGATTTTTATTGTTGTTGTTAAATCTGAAAACGGTTTCCCCTCCTCTTAATAGTAAGTGTCTGTTTGGGGGAGGTGGTTTCCACTCCTTTGCTTCCTCAAACTTTTCATACAATAGGGTAATTAGGAGAAGAGAGTAAAAAATAATTTTGTGCAGAAAAGTTCCCCTTGTTGGGAAAAAAAGAGAGAATTATTTACTCACTGTGCTATCAGAAGCAAGCACTTTCCCTATTTCTGCAACAAATACCACAATTGGATCCATGAATAATTCATTCGGAGGTTTCGCCCACCCTCCATGACTATTTCCCCCCATTACTTAGCAATGGAGTGGCTGACAATCACAGAGCAAGGGAAGGAGAGAGAAAGCCCGTGGTGACGTTCGCCTTTCACTGTTTCAGGATTAGAATTCTGTGCATTTTAATTTCAGGTCTTACATGTGAGCTGCAAGTTGGAATGCAATGTATTCAAGCCCTCCTTGAGTCACAAAATTCTGAGCTTCTGTGTGTATTTAACAAACAATTTTTGTATATTATGAAACAATGCTATGTTGCCTGTCATTAAATCCAAAAGCCTTCAACAATCTTTCAAGTGCAATTTAGAAGTTATAGGCGCATCAAAATGTCAAGATTTTTTTTTTTCACAGCTAAATTGTAAAACAGCCCTGAAGAGTGAACATGAACAGTTGTGGTTCTCAGAGAGATAGACTCAGAAATCCAGAAGCCCTTGCCCTGGAATGTTCCAGAATATAATTGTGACCACACTTATATCCTTCTCTTGCTCAGGAGCTGTGTCCACTGATGGCTGATGTACTTAGGAATTTTAGAGGAAACAAGAAAAATCAAAATAAATAGGAAGTAGATAGGCCATGGGCTGGGTCTGTGATTGGCAAGTGGCCTCATTTAGGACATAGATGTCACTTCTCGAAGTGAAGGATAACCACCCTCCTGCCTCTGTAGGGACAGTCTTTGGAGCAATGTTTCCATCTAGTGACTGGGAGGTTTTTCCTTTCCTCCTTCTCAGTGAGAGCCATTAATGCTGTCAGAGCAAAGGGCTTTTCTGCTAGATGAAATCACTTTGGGATAAAGGATGCAAAGCGCTCGAAAATCTCAATTTCCTCATCCAATATTTAATAGGTTTAATTGCATCTGGTATTGAGAAATCTCTATATCATGGCTTACATTTCTCTTTAAAGTGACAAACACCAGAGAGAGAGAGAGAGAGAGAGAGGAGAAGGAGATGGAGAGGGAGAGAGATACTCTTGTATATACAATACTGTAATTCTTTGCAAAGTAACATCTAGATATTTTGCTAGACAAAGCAATAAATGCAGATCAATAACAAAATAAAACATACTCTATTAGCTGACAAAATCCTTAACTACACAGTGCAATTAGAGAGGACCAGCTTCAGGTAACTCGTCAGCACAGCACTGTCATAGCTTCAGGGACAGGGCTGTCGCATCTGGTTACTTACTAATGGAATTTGTTTGTTATGAATTGGGGGACATCTGTGGTAGTGTTTGCATCCTGCACGTGGGATTGGCCCCCATGGGTGGTAGATGTCTGACCCAGTGTCGCAGCAGCTACTAGTTTCTCAGGCACGCTGTTGGAGGACAATTGGCCCAAGAACAGACCTTGTGTGTGGTGAACGTAGACAGGGATAGCCTTCCAATTAGTGTCAAACCCTGGTTTTGGTCCCCTTCTTCTCTCTAACTGTTTGTTTGGAAACACATCAAAGGAGCAGTTGGGAAAAATGATCATTTCACTTAAAAAAGTGGCAAATCGTTGAGACTGTCCACTGGGTTCAAATGGGGCTCCTCTGTGGGCCAACCACTTCTGGAATGGGATTACCCCCAAATACAGCATTACTAAAACCCAGCAGATGAAGAGGAGAGAGGTTTTATGAGCACACAAAGGTGCCATCAGAAGGAGCCCAGCTCAGGCTGGCAAGAATATTCATCAGGTAGAGTTGCTCACTGCCTGGATTAGATTACTACCTGAGTTTGATTCCCTGCCCCCCACATGGTGGAAGGGAAGGACAGACTCCCACAAGTTATCCTCTGACCTCTGTATGCACAGGTTGGCATGTGCACACTCCCCATAAACAAACAAACAAACCAAATGTTAAAAATTAAATTGAAAAGTGAAGGAGTCCAGTTCAGGGGTTTCGCATTTTCTAACAAGCTTCAAACATTGGAGCATTAACAGTAAAGCCATTTTCTCTGAAACAGTTCTGATATATTTCCCAATGAATATCCATTCCAGAAAATAAAAGTCTTAAAAATGAAGACAAAACAAGAGCATCACTTTACTTTGGGATGGTCTGATGTCAAGCCTACCTGTTCAGTCCATTTGGCCGAACATAGTACCACGCAGCTAAACTACAAACTCTTAGGAAGGTTCTACAATCCATGGAAAATCTAAGTAATGAGTGCATAGGGCACCTTACTAAATAAATGAACTCCAATGAACAGGGAGCCAATGACAATAGTAGTAAATGATTACGGCAGAAACTAGTGTATATATCTGACATAAGTAGGCATTTTCTGGGTCACATCTGTGGAGTCTCAGCCACTGGCAGCTACTACAGTCTTCAGGGAGGAAGTGACTGGGGGCTGCACTAAATGGTAGGTGTGGAGTGTTGGAACTGATGTCAAATGATGTCATCAGTGTCTACTCAGACGCCAACAAAAGCTGGTGCTGCCCCTGCCACCTCGTTTGGGAGCCTCAGGCAGCTGTTTTTTAGAATCGCTTATCCATAGAGGGCTGTTTGATAGAATGTTGGAAAGAGGAATCTGGCATGTTTCATGTGTGGGCACAATGGAACCAGAGCGCAACCTTGTGCCCACTTCACAGTCCATAGTGAATGCCACCTTGAGAGCCAGACTGTGATTCAAAACTTCCTAAAATTGCACATTTTGCCAGTTGGTAGATTGTAGTATGTCCAGGATATCGAAAGGCAGAAAAGGAGGCAACGAAGCCAAATAACACATCTCTCCTGAGACTTCTGCCATGGGGCAACGACCGTGGCCAGACCCTCATTTTGGAAATGAGATATGATAAGCCTTGAACCTGGGTCGTCTTTATAGCTACCCTAAATAAGTGAGGCATTGATCAGAGCACAAAGAGATCTCAGAGGCAAAAACAAGAGCGGCCCCAGTACCCTGCTGATCGACACACACACACACACCACTAATTCACCTCAATGGGAAGGCACCTCTGAGCTCAATTAACCCTTATTCCCAAGGCCACTAATAAACCCCGAGGTAAACACGGCTCTCCAGACCCTGGCTTTCTGTCAATGAAATAGGTCATTTCTATTGGAGGCCGAGCTTGTAAATTCACCTTGCTAATCAAGAGCCTGGTGCTCCTGGTGCAGGCAGGCAGGCAGGCAGGCACTGGAATCATGTAGCACTGGTTCTATAAGTCAGACCGATTTAAACCACGGAGGGCATTTGTGATTTCTTCTGCCTTCCGAGGTGATTTGAAGAAAATATATATGTTCTGGAGGTGGAAGAGGTGATCAGAAATGTCCCCAGTGCAATTGTCTGCACACACGTTAGTTGTTAAATACGTACTGGAGGCTGAATGATTTCTCTCTCTCCAATTTAAAAAAAAAAAAAAAAATTCCTGGCTTTCTTTTTCTTCTCCCAGAAGCCATTGTTCAAAAGCAAATTGGAAATCTGGTAATTAGGCCCTGACTCACGGTGTAGTATTAAAGTCCCAAGCCAAAGTTCAACACCCTGAAATGAAATTTAAACCAATTAATCTGTTAGATTTTTATCGCTTGTCCGTGTTTTCTCAGCAATTCCCCCAGCACGTGGCCTTTGATCAACTCTCATACAAACGCTAAAATGTGTGCCTGCTGTTAGCAAGACGGAATGACATTAACATGGTCCTCATAAAACAATCAGAGCAGAGAAGCCCTCAAACAGGCAGGGCATAGTAATATTTAATAAAAGCGCACACATAATCTTCAGAATTAGCATTTTGTGCCTTGCAGTACCTTTGGGAGAAGAGCTTTTATTTGTGGAGTGATCATTATAACAAAGAGGCGCTACCTAATAATTCCCACTTTAATTCTGCAATGTGCCAGGAGCATTTCAGAACCATTATGCTAAACTGGTGGGGTAATCATGTTATTGTCACAGTTTGAAGGAAGGAAAATCTCTACTTTGGTGGCTGGTGAGGGGTGGGAGAAGCATTAAAGAGAAGAAGAGGGAAAACTTTTATTTTTAATGAAATTTAGAACCAGAAATGGGTCTGTTGCCCTTGTGGACAGAGTGGGAAAATATGCTGATGGGAAGGGGTTTTCATTAATTAAACCATGAATTTCCTACTTAAAAAAAAAAAAGCAATCCTACTTCCAAATCTGCCCCTTCACTTCCCAAACCATAATGGATTTTTTTGTTTGTTTGTTTTGTTTTTGTGAAAGAATGCTATTGATTATCTCAGCTCATTATTGAACTCCTGTAAATGTCTTCACTCTCAAATTCTGCTGAATCCAGTCACTGTGACCGTTCAAACCGTGATCTTGCCCTACTCTTGGGAGTAGATGGCATCAATGGAAGTGAGGCTCTAGCTGATGTGAAGGTTCTGCAGCATCCTTAGACAACTTGCCAATGGGAAAGAGGGGAGGGAGACCCAGGGACTCTAAGGAGCCCAGCTGATGTCTGATGTTAGGTGCTTGGCTGGGTTCTTTTTAGTATTGCTTTGCTCTAAAAAGTACAAATGTCACCACATGTCCTGCTTCCCTGAATTTTTTCCTCATATATTGCCTTAATATATGCTCAGTGGAAAAGCTTCCAGCCATATAAACGTTAATAGAATAAAAATTAATAGCCCTCTTTTCCTGTCAAACTGAGTCCAGTCATATTCCCTTTTCATAAGGACTCACTGTGGACAATTGATGTGCATCCTGTCTTCTAGACCTTTGTCTAGAACACCTGGTCACCTGGTCACCTGGAATTACACATACACACAAATACTCATACACATAAAGTCTCATTATATATAATTTCTCAAAGTAGCTGAAACACTTTTCATTAGTTCAAATTGTTGTTATCTCCTTATTTTATACTTCCCTCAAGATTTTCCCTCTGAAATCCAGGAAGATAGCATTACATTGGTTCCTTACTCCTTAAGGGCTCAACATTCTCTTCCTTTCCAGGGGCTAGTTGACCTATAGGCTGGCTTCTGAACAGTTGTTCCTAGTATTTGAAAACATTAGCACTTTCCTTAAGTTCAAGTATGTTTGTGTGTGTGTGTGTGTGTGTGTGTGTGTGTGTGTGTGCGCGCTTACCCATATACCCCCACATTCCCATCCACCTCCAAACCCCCAACCACCCAAACATCCACATATACCCAGCCCCTACACACACACACACACACACACACACACACACACACACACACACATTTGTATTTTGTAAATAACAAGAGGATAAACAAGGAAAGGAATTGAGTGTGAACTCAGCAGGTCTTGACCATGTAAGTTCTCTCCCATGGACAGATTTCTCTTCAATGTTCAAACATGCCCTTCCATGTCCTTTTATGCTATGGTAAGAAGTTTAGAAGAGACTTTGTTTCTCTAAACAATTATGTCTGTTTCCTAAAAAAAAATTAAATAACAGAAACCCTAAAGCTAATAGAAGCTAACATGAAGACCATTTTGGAATCTGCATGGGCAAACACAGCCCCAGCATTTAATGACACTACTGGAGCCCATGCTTTGCAACTAGATGGGATTCTCATACCCAGTTCATAAGCCAATATCAAATATTTTTCCAAGGCATCTAGAGAGACAGCACACCTTTTGTATGTGACCCTAGTACTTAAATATATTGAGTTATAAATCAATAAAAAAGATCTGGTGATGTTAACAAAATGTTTCCAAAATGGTTATGTTTAATGAATTTTTCATAGTTAAATGTAACTTATCTATTTCATAAACAGCTTGAAATCCTACATTGTATACGTCATTGCTTCAGAAGCCTATAACCATGTGTGTCAACATTTTAGTTTTCAAGAAAGCTTTTGTGTAAGAAAAGGTCCTGTGCCCTTGAGACACTTATCCCCTACCCCATGTAGGTTAAAACTTGGACAAGAATGAAGTCCAGTCATGGATCCTTTCTAGTTTCTTGATTAATTGCTTTGTTTGGGGATAAAATGCAGGAAAGTAAATAGCCAAGCTGCCCTGTTTCAGCTGCAGATGTGTTCCTGTGAGTTCAGCCAACATCAAATGTTTGGTTTGGATGTTTTCAAACTTCTCTGTGCAAGGTTTTGCGGATGAATTTGAATCAGAACCAACGCCATCCTTCTTGTTTGTGTGGTGGCACGTGAACACAGGTCCCCCTGGGATTAACTTCATGTTTTCTTTGCTCATTGCAAAAGTTAAAACATGAGACTTTGCCAAATTTGACAAAGTCCAATACTAATTATTATTATTTTTCCAGTACTTCCCACTCACATTTAAAATTAACTGGTGTTCTCCTTGGCACCAGTGCTCGGGAAGTCAGTCTTGAATACTTAATTTTCATTGAAGAGGATGGTCTCACTCTCTCTTCTTGTACAATATCTCACTTGCTTTCCAGTTTGCTGTGGTGGTGTTTGTGAAAGTAATCATTATCATAAGAGCAACCGCATGGCACCGGTGGATTAAAGAGCCTTTGTGGTATCAAGCTGCCTGCAGAGAGGTTTCAAAGTCATAATCCTACCACTCCATGTATTTTTAGTCATTCTGTCCAGAGTAAGCAATGCTCATTAGAGAAACCGCCTAACTTGTGCTTTGCAGTCACAGCTTTGCAAATGAAGGCCATTTGCAATGGAAAGAGATACCAGTCCGTACATTTTTATGCCCTGGAAACTCAACAGAGCCAAGGTCATGAAGACTGTGGTTCACCAAGACCACTGCTATTTGTTTTGCACAATTCACCCCAAGTCACCTGTGACTTTGAATCTATAAAATGGGACCCATGACATGTATTTGAAAAACTTGTAATGATTTTTAATGAGGAATGTTGCTGCGTTAATATTACCAAGAGAAAAGCATGGAGCAAGAATCCTTCCTGCTCCAGCCTCCTGCTCACCTTGTTAGCTTCCCATTGGGCAGGAATGTTCACCTAGGAATGTAGACATTTTCACTTCACCAAATATATTCAACTTTGAAACAACTCTATAAAGCGTCTACTGTATTAGGATTTCTTGCATTTGATAAATTGAGTGTAACTTCTGTGTTAAATTTCACAAGCTTTCAAGATTAATAAAGAGATGGGTGAAATGTATGCATCTCAGTAGGAGCAATGAAAAAGATGCCTTTAAGAACTAAAGTTGCTCCCTGGGTTTCTGGTCCTGATGTGACTAGGAATGTTGAGGTCTTGAGGGACTTTCTGTTAGTGAAAAGATAAAAGATTTTTTTTTCTTTTTCTCAAGTCTCCCATCATTAAAGTTTGGTTCTAACGGCAGACTCCTTCTCTTTTTCATGTGTGTTGAAAAGCAGCTACTCCCTGTATCAAAGCCATCAGCCCGAGTGAAGGATGGACAACGGGAGGCGCGACTGTGATCATCATAGGGGACAATTTCTTTGATGGGTTACAGGTCATATTCGGTACCATGCTGGTCTGGAGTGAGGTAGGTGTTGTCTGAACATTAATATCTAATAGCTTGGTCTAGTTGAAGACACTGTCTATACTTGAATTTCTAATAGAATGTGTAGGATTTAGTGGTACCACTCTGGGTGGCCCACCTCCAGTCTACAGAACTTTGGAAACTAGGAAAGATGAACTGAGTTTCCTAGGAGGCAATGCTTGCTGTTGGAATCATTTCTATCTAACCCATGAGCACCAACAGAGCATTCTGTTTGGTGGTTTGTCCTCTGTGGCTTGCCATAGGATGAAGGTTCCTTTGTATAATGGGAAGTGGAAAGAAGACACAAGGTTATAGAATGTATAGGAAAAGATGTCCAAACTTTAGCAAGTCAATTATGTGTGGATATTCCACAGACAGAATCTACTAGGTCTTGAGGTTCAGAGTCTGCTATTTAGATGACAGTCATAACGCAGGGAGCCCTTGACTTACTCAGTGACTCTCAATCAGAGTGAGTCACTGGGGGACCCTGAAGAACCCAGGGGTTTTCCACAGAAAGAACAAACAGCTTCCAGGTACTTTATAGTGTGACTCCCACCATGTCGCAATGACTGTTCTATGTGCGCAATGCTTTCAGCATAGGGATCTGACCTGACTGACATGTCTGGCAAATTTATTATTTATTTAAGATCTCGGAACATGAGCATCACCATTTCAGGGAGGCCACAATAGATATCATTGTTATCTGAATTTGGAGCCCAGGTGTCTTAGCTAGCACATCCAAAGTCCTTATTTACCTCAAAGTACAAAATAAAAGCAGAGTCTGGACTACAAGAGACCACCGAGGTGGCTCAGTCCCACTTACTTTCCCAGTGGTACTACTCTGGGCTTTGTGGAGTCTTGGGATCTAGGCCGTGTGCTCAGCATTTGAGAGACTGTCACGCCCTTCTCCCTGTACTACCAACAACAAACTCTTAGATGTAGCTTTTTCTTGGCAAATACCTTGAGTCTTAGAAATAAATAGCCATCCCACTAAGAGTAATGACCCAGAGCCCTCAGGAGGACCAGTGTGCACATAGCCACACAAAGAAGTGAGAGTGAGCCTTGGAGCGGGCACCAAGCTTTGTGACTTCTGATCCTACTTGTTATAGCAGGGTGCCACCATTTAGCTCTTCTAGAAGGTTTGTTTTCTTCTTTTAGGGGCTGCAGGAATGAGCTGAGAGCTGGCTGTGATAGTCAGGCATGTTTTCCTGACTAACACAACCAAAGTGGATCTTGTCCATTTTAAAGCTGTCCACATACTCTTTGCACCAGCAGCTACCCGCTCAACATGCCAGTCATCCTTGCCAGCATGCTGCCACAGCCGTGGTAGTTTCCCACTCTAGCCAGAGCATTAAAGCTCTTATAAAGTTGAATCAGAACCAGGCTTCTCAGTCCATCCAACTAACTGTTATCTAAGCTAGAACATTCTGGGCAAGAAAAGTGTAGTAAACGTCCCCCTGCCAACTGTACTGTGTTTTCCACTGGAAGCATCAGGGTACACATGAAAAGGATAATCTCCATGGTTTATTTTGTTGCCAGCTGGTGTCTTCAGCCTGATGTGAACAGTGGCCTATATGAGAACAGTCTTTCCCAGGTCTTGAGAGCCACACCTTCAACCTTTCTGACCCTCTGTTCTGCTGTTTATCAGGGAACAGGGTTGCGGGGAAGAATAAATCCAAGGTGGTCCCTTGCTCTGTGTCATGGCAACCAGATGAGGACTGGGGTCGGAATCAAAATGGGCAGCAAGTCTCTGTCTTAAATTAGGAGTTCTGTCTCAGTGGAAACTCATGTTGTGATTTCAAAGAGAATTTAGCAGATGTCCTTGTAGAATTAACAAGATCACATAGCCAGATAGTGCCAGACATTCTATCTGATCCATACAGTGCAATCTTAGAGAAGTAGAAGGCCTATTAACAAGAACAAATGTAATCTTGAGCAAGGGAACAATAATAGGACGTGGAAATGCGTGGGGAAAATGTGTAGAGTAAGCTGAGCAATACAGTAGCAGGGAGTCAGTGACAGCAGCAATGGAGGTAATGATGGTGGTCAACTTTAAAATTTAAATAAAAGCTAATAAAACAAAAATGAAATTATGTGACGATTTTTTTTTTTGTTTTTGATTGATAACTTACTTTGCTCCATCAAGTTCAAAGCCATTTATCAAGGCTTGGGTTTGATCAGATCACAGTTCAATGTTGTATTTAAGAGCCAGTATCTGTGAAAAAAGCTCAAGGAAATGCAGTCTAAGTGGCTGGCATTCTTGGAGCCCTTACTTCCAGCCAGGCAGCATGCCAAGTATTTTTGACGGCTGTCATGCACGCTGGGGACCACTGCACACAGTGCCGTTCTCTTTCAGGGACAGGAGCAGGAGCTCAGGGATGCTGCAAGTTGGTCGGCTACTAATTTTTCCCATGCTTGAGATGGGACTTGAACTCACAGGTTCACTTGTGGGGTTCAACCTCATAACAACTCCTGCTTTCACCTGGACCATGGTCCCCAGCTGGAGATCTTAACCCCGGAGATTAGGGTGTTGTGCCCCCCCCCCTTGCTAGCACTGGCCCATGCTGGGGGTGGGGTGGGGACGAGTCCTACCAGTATTGCCATCCTCAGCAGTCTGTGGGAGTGGCACAGTCTCAGAGATGCAAAAGTTTTGATTGGAGTCACTAAGTTCTAGGGAGAATTTATCCTTATGAAGGAAAGGACACATGCTGTAGCCAAGGAGCAAGACAATTAATCTGCCTGGGCCTCTTCTCTAGAATTAGGTCCCTGTTTATCCAACGTCTTTACTCCCAGTCATATGATGGGTGGGCATGCCATCTCTAAGATCCAGTACCTGTAATCGGAAGTCGGCTTTTTAAAAAAAATCTTTATTCTATCTCCCCCACGCCATAGCCCAGAGCACCAAGGTGGGTGCATCAGGACAATAGTGGATGCTATTATGTGCAGTCTTTTTTTAGCTGAAGAATTAAAAAAAAAAAAAAAAAGCGGAGAAAATAGGGCTAGCTTAATTTACCCTCAACGTGTGCTCTTCCACCACGGCATCATCTTTTGCAAATGAGTAGTTCAGCTCCGCTCCCTGCTGTCCCCTGAGGGTTGGAAGAGAGAAAGGTGGCACTCCGTGGGTCCCGCCTTCTGTGTGCACTCGTCCTCACAGGATTCTAGTGATTGTATTTCCACTCTTTTATTCTCCTTTGTTGTTTCTTGCCCTCTTCCCTATCCTCCCTTTTGGTCAATTATTTTTCTGGTATTCTAAAGGCCTTCTCCCTGCCTTGCCCCCAAGTATTTAGAAGAAAATGTAATGTAGTGTTTTATATATAAATGGAGGAAAACCACGGGGGTTGGTGAGAGCTAATGTTGAATGTAGGTGAGTTTTTTTTTTTTCTTCTTTTCTTTTCTTGACCAGAAATGTACCATCCACATGGCATGTGGAGCAGGGAGGGGCTTGTGCTACTGTTTGGTACAGCTCATCATCATTTCAATATCTCTTCTGAATTCCTTCAGTTTCTAAACAATGAGTAGTAGTTGGCTTGCCTGCCGCTTGTCTAACACTGGACTAGGTACCATGGGCAATTAAAGTTGGCCTTTGTGGGAGCTGGTGTTTTACTTGGAAAGACAACTTGCTCCCATGAAACAAATTAGAGAGTTGCATAACATTTATATAATCTAGTATTAAATTTGTGGCTTGCAATTCATGGGAAGGTTCTAGAAGACAGGGAATAGAGGAGTCGGAGGGAGACAGTTCAGAAAACCAATCAAGTTCCAATTATTTTTGGATGGTTCTGTGGTAGATATTTTAGGCTCTCACGATCCTCTTATTTAATCACAGAAATAGCAAAGAGGATGCATACTAAGGTATTTAATTGACCTTTTTGTGTAAAGTGCAACATTGAGATAGGAGAAGCAGCAGAATATATTCTAAGCAACGGTGTAGCTTATAGGGGTTAGTGGTTGGCAAAAGAGTTAGGGCTGGGCACTTACTCTAGTCTTATTGCTCAGAAAATGGAGAGTCATTATTCAGTGAAGGTGACTGGGCCTCAGTTTTCCCATTTGGAAATGAGGTATCTACATTGCATTTTCTTTAAAATCAATCATGATATTTTCCCCAGAATCCCCAGCACCAGCCCAGTCAGAAGTGGACAGAGATGCGGGGGGAAGTGGGGGCAGGCAGCACCGTTCTCAACCTTTGTTCTTTCCTTTGGACCACACCTGGCAGTACACAGATACCAAGCCCATCTGCAAAAGCATTCTGAGAACATCACCAAAGAAACTGAATTAGTCACAGAATTGGTTCTCCCTGGTGCTGTCCCCAGTTAGTACTTTTTTACTCTTCATTCTTCAGGCTCCAATATTTGATACAAACAGGAAGTCTACACCATGGCATCTTCCAGATAGTTCCATGGAGTGCTAGTTTTTAGGGATATTAATAGATGTCCCGTGCCAGATGAGAGAAAAATCTTTTTTCTCCCATTAACTGTGGCAAATATTGAGTGAAACACATTCAACTTACCCTTGTATAACTTTTGAGGCCCTATCATGCCCTGAGTCCCTAGGAGTCCGTGTTTAACATGTCACAAACTTCTGTAGCTACAGAACCCTTGTTCCTAGGGATCACCTTACAGGAAAGATACTGTAAGGACTGACATGCATTTTGATTTTATGTTAATGAAGCCAAGTTATGAAATTCAATGGTGAAAGTGATGGGGCCTGGAAAGATGTAAGAAAATGGCCTGAAATATTTGCATAATATTATCCAGATTAGAGCAGGAATGCTTAGAGCCATCATTCTTTAGTGCTGCAAGGCCCTGAACAGACTTTCTTACGCTGCATCTGGTTTTTTTCAGTGTGCACTTGGCATTAGATGCCATGTGATTTTTGTAGGACAGCTCTATTTAAAGATTGGTGGTACCCTCAGCTCAGACAGGAGAAGCCAACAGCCAATAGCTGTACAAACCGTTAGCCTCACAAGGGGGTGCATGCTCTCCTCTTCAGCCAAAGCAAGGGTAGTGTTTGAGCCTAGTTCCTGGAGATGAGGTCAGAAGACGCTGCTGTGGAAAACCTTGGGAAGATGGAGTTGGGCACATGGTAGCTTGCAGGGCCTGGGAAGCAATTCTGCAACTTGAAACGCCAAACTGGAAAATGGAGGATTTAACACACTCTAACACTTTCTACCTGTTTGTACTGATGGTTCTCTTCTATATACAAAGAGAGGGATGGCTGTCCTGAGGACAGAAGTTGTTTCTCCATGACTGATATTCAGGTATGGATGGCGATGACACATATATGTGACCCACAGCAAGTTTCCCAGGACACTTTGACCACCCTTGAATTTTACTGGACTTCATGTAGAGTCACAAGCCTTCAAGAATGTGTCTCAGACACCAAGCACAGCCTTTTGACTTTTAGAAGGGAAGGCTCCAGAGTGGAAATATAACTTGTCTCAGGAGCATGTTAGTATCTCAGTGCTGGGGTTATAGTCAGTGACCCTGACACCTAGCTTCACCCCCATTCAGCTTTGGGTCATATCTTGTTTTCTCATAATTTCCCTTTAGTCTTTGAATATCTTTTCATAAACACACCAACCTTTTCAAACTGGATCCACTTTATCTCAGCACTCTGATACCTACCCATATCACATTGTACATGAAATAAATTCAACTAAATTAAAAAATTAAATGAAGACATATTGGAAAAATAATAGCTCAGTTACCATTTCTTTAAACTTTCATAATATAGATGAATATATGGTTAAATATAAATAGTTGTATCCATTTAGGTATATATATATATATTAGGTACAGATGCATTTTAAAACTGATTTAATGTGTAGATTTTAAATAACTGGTAGCCATCTAATTTCTTCTCTATTTTTGCTTCAAAATCTGTATTTCTTTAACATATACCCATTGAACATGCAGAAGATGCTGGACAAAAATTTTAAGCTCTTTCTGAATCTGTTACTTTGAATATGACTTAATTTTTCTTCATCTTTGAGAGACTCTTGTGCATGCATACAGTGAAATATGATAATGTCCACCCCATCTCTTCACTCCCTCTATATCTCCCCTAAAATGTCCTCTCCTAGCTTCATGTCTTTTTTTTTTTCTTACAACCCACTAAGTCTAGTTAGTGCTGCCTATGTGTGTATGGTTGTGGGGCCATGCACGGGAACATGGGAACTCTATCAGTGGCCAAATTCTCAATAACGGATGATTCTCCTTCCCCCAGCAACTACCCATTCATGGCCAACAGCTCCTCAGGACTTTGAAGAACAACTTTCAAGCTCAAGTAATTTTATGGGAAATCATTTCTAAATGAGCTAGCATATTAAAAAAAAAAGATAGGAATGGTCTAATGACTGTTTTAATATAGTTACATGGTTACATCCATGCTCACTTTATTCTTAAAAGTGCTTTAGTCTATATTTTCATCTTTAATGACCAAATCACTTGTAATTTCCCCCTCTCTGTTCATAATGATGTGATACCGACAAAAAGACTTCAGCTGGCATTTTCAGCGAGTTCATGGTGTGTTCAGGAGGAGTGTATGTATGCTCCCATAACTTCAAGCCAGAAAGCATGCAAATGAGATGTGCTTAAGCAAAGAGGAAACACTGGCTACAGCCATGCAGCATTGCTGAAGGGAGAGGGCTATCTGTGTGGTACTGTGCTCCTTTCCTGGAACTTTAGTACTGGGGTTTCTGGAATGTCCCCCAAGTCTCTGAGCTGAGACTTCCTCCTCCTACCACCTACACCACGCTCCTCTCCCTTAGCCTTTATCCTGAGGTTTGTGCAGACCACCTTGGGGCACCTTCCTTTCAACATCCGCACCCATAGTCTACCTCAGCTTCTCTTCTAGTCTGCAGTGATGGCTAGCTGCTGTTTGTGCCATCGGGGTTCTGAAAGCAATGCTTAGAATCTCCTCAGATATTTTGTCTTAAGGTTAACTTTATGCACTTATCCCCACCGTTTCACCTTCCTTGAGCCCTTCCAGCTTTAATTCAAAGTTGAGAAGGTATGCAATTTGACCTAAGTGATGGCTGTCTAATTTTTCCTAAATTTGTGCTTCAAAGTCTATATTGATTTAATATATTAACTACCTATTATATGGAAGATACATGATACAGAATTATGCATTTTATTTGTCTGAATCAGTTACATTAAACTTGGACTGTGAGTTTGAAGAACAGTTTTCAAGCCCTAGTAATTTTATGGGGAATCATTTCTAAAAGAGCTAGCATCTTTTTTAAATAGATAGAAATAGTCTAGGGGTTTAAATGAAGGATCTTCTCTCTCCCTTGAAGGTGGTGTCCCTATAAAATTCAGATTAATCCCTCCTAGTGCCTAACACAAATCCCCTAAAATCAATGGTATTGTATTTCTTGAATGACTCTGCCTACGTTTTCATCCGTTCATTCATTCCAAACAAATGTTCCTTAGCAATTTGATGATGTTTCAATCACTACTAAATAGATACAACAGTTTTCATTAATACATGTGATGATAGATATAGTTGTAGCATGATAAATATGAACATCAATACCTTATCAGAAATCGAGTGGAAATGATGAAGAGTAAGAGGTAGAAAAACTAGCTCTTTTTGAGATATTGATAATGGGTATTTATGTGATTTGTAACTAGTCCCTCCCCACCCCAGGCTCCCATGTGAAATGGAAAGTCAGCAGGTTAGATGACTTCTCAAAGGCCTCCCAGCTGCTTATTTGCAAAGCTTGGGTTTGAACTCAAGCCCACCTGAGTCCTGAGCCATCTTCCAACTGTCTAATAATATAGCAAAACTCACTATTTAGTAAATTATGTCAAACTTGTGTTACCTCCATGGAATTTCAGGATAGAGCTCGACCAAGAAAAAAAGAAAAGTATGTTGTCTGTTTTCTCCAGGTGCAGTTAAGAAGCAGCAGAGTAGGGCCAGGTGGCTCAGAACAGGCACAGTGACAGCAGAAGAGACAGGCCTGTGTCGAGGGCAGAACTCGAAAGTCTAAAAAGCAGACAGAAAACTGTATTATCAGGCAGCATATTGATGACTATTCATAAGCATAAGCATGGTGGCTCAGCTCTGAATCACTAAGAGAGAGCTGGCAGCTAGACTTAAAATTCTACTTAAAACAGCAGGATGTGCATAATGCATCCTCAAAAGACATCAAGCCCGAGCAGGTGTAGGGCCATGGTGTTCAAAGAGGTTCTACTTCAGTTTTCTACAGAGTCTTCTTATCTCTCTCTCTCTGAAGGGACGTGCAAAAGGACACATTACTGAATATATGTGTAAATACCAGTATATCAATATGCAAATATGGACTATATCACATGCATATTAAATGAGTCCATATCTTACTGCTTTGATACCCTCTATACCATTGAAGAACCTGAAAACTCTCTTGGTGAAGGGTAGATTCATTCCCTGTCAGTATTTTGGCCTTTAACTATGGTTTATTTTTTCTTTTCCTCATTCACAAGCAGAATTTACCTGTAAACTGTGAGCTTGAGAACAAGTAACTGGCTCTTTCTATAACTGCACCGGGGCCTTCCTTTTTCTTATATTTTAATTTCTAAGCAAAGAGGCAGGAACACAGAACTGGAAACAGGCTAGAGTCAGGAACCATAGTCTTGCTGGCCTGAATATGGCAGGCACCCTCTGAGAAGACAGTCTTTATGTTGCTTAGACCCAGGGGTGAGCTGCCTTGTGAGTCTCTGCTGGACTTCAGCTCAGCAGCTCCTCTCCAGCTCTCACACTGTCAGGATGCAATCCAGTTTTTGGTGAAGCCCAGCTGGCCTGAGATCTACATCCTGGGAAGGGAGCTGGGGAAGGTTTATTTAAACAACAACTCACAAAATAAATAAATAAATAAACCCACAAAACCAGAGGCAGTTGAAGTGCACCATGTTTATTTTAGTCCCTTTCTCCCCAATCTGTTATTTTGGAAATCGATCTCATTGCTCTTCTGTTTTGATACAATTAACTGCATTGATTGAGGGTCATGGTTAACTGCCTGGCTCAAAGAACTAGGCAGTGTATTTTTTGGAATGCTTAATGAGGATACCAGGAGGTTTGTGGTAGCCAAGTCAAAAACTTTTTGTTTTTATTTGTATTTATTTATTTATATTTTTAGGAAAAAGAAAGAATTCTGAATGGAATGGCAATGGTCATTTCTTTCTTCTGTTTTCTTTTGGTGGTTATGGAATCAAACCCAGGCCCTCAAGAATGCTGGGCAATTTCTCTACCCTAAGCTATGCCCTTAGCCCTGAGTATTTCTTTTCTGAACACTCATAGAGGAATTTCTTCCATCTTTACCTTAATTATGAGGGGTATTTTAGGCATCTTGTTATTTGCTCATTCAGTGTTTGATGAGTAATTTATGAGAACTGACTTATTCCAAGGTCCCAGTAAAAACAAAAAACACCAATCATGTATCTTCAAGGAGCTGATAGTCTATGCAAGGAACACAGACAACAGCTAGGGAAGTCCCTCTGCAACCTCTAGTACACACACACACACACACACACACACACACACACACACACACAGATCTATCATCTATCTATCTATCAATCATCTATCATCTCTATATCTATGTCTAGCTCTCTGGTAAGAGAAATGTCCAACAGCATTCAGAAGCATCACTAGATACTCCGAAACTAGGTTTAACTCCCCCATGGAACTCAATTCCTGAGATTGAGTTTCAAAGGTCTCCTTACAAGTTTATCTTTGGGGTTTCATGAGACAGACCTCTGTGCTAAACATTGGTTTTAGCTATTTCTTGGAAGGATGAAAGGAAACCAGAGTGTGTGTGCACTATTCAATGCCTCTGCTTGCTCGCTGTCTCTTTCCCTGAGAATTCACATTCTGAGGCCCAGACAGGCCCTCTTGTGGAATGAGAAGATCTATGTTAAAAATGCCAGAGAAGTCTGATTAGGTGGGAATGAACCAAAATACACAGATGAACCCAGAGGCTCAAGTGGAGGCTGAGTGAGGCTGTCCTCAGGAATGTACACTTTTCATAGTTTAGCTTGCTGAAGGAAGGCCTAAAAAAAGTTAGTTTTTTTTTTTTAAAAAAAAAAATTTTTATTTGGGTGGGTGTGTGTGTGTGTGTGTGTGTGTGTGTGTGTGTGTGTGTAGGTCAGAGGATAACTTGTGGGAGTTGTTTCTCCTCTTTCCATTGAGTGGGTCACAGGGAATCGAACTTGGGACACCAGGCTTAGCAGAAAGCACCTTTACCTCTTTGAGACATCTTTCTGGCCCGGGGGGGGAAAAAAAAACAAAAAAACATTTTACCATGCTATTTCTAGTTACAAAAAGACGAATGCTCCAGAATGAAAGAACAGCAAGTTTACTTCTTTGGCCACTGACACTCGCATCCCTTTAAAGCTCTGAAGGTAGATTTGGTCTCAAAGCTTTAATTATGCGTTATGTTACAGCTTCCTTATTTAAGTGTCTCTTCCATGTCCATCACTCAGCACCCCCTGCCTATCTCAGAAGAGATGGGTATTATCATTCTAATTGAGAAGGAGGGAGAATGCTGTGAGAATTATTAATACATAAATTAAAAAATTAATCTAGAAGGCACTTTAGAGTCCCTAGAGAAGCACTATCCAAACACAAAACATATTTAATATTATTCTCAGCTCCCACAGGGAAGATCTGAGCTCATATAGCCTATGATTCAATTGGTAAACTGAGGCATAGATAGTAACAGTAGCAGAGCACAGATGCTGTGAATCAAAGACCTAGTTTTTTTTTTTTCTGATGATTAGTGTTAATTAGTTTCCCAGAGAACCACAAACTGCCCCTCCCTTTTCTCTATTCCTTTGAGTTTTTCTTTGTTTTAGACTTTTTTTTTTTTAAATTCAACTTTTTAACGTTGCAGGTAGTTCAGGGTCTTAAGGTTGGTGGGGAAAATTTGAAATCATTTGTGTGTTTTCTAGTAATCTGTTTGCACATGGCTCAGAACGTCCTGTTGCCTTTCTTTCATATCACGCCAGTGGCTGCAAGACATGCGTGTGGGCCGATGGTGGAATTGCTTCTGAGCTCTGCCGGGGAGTTGTTCTCGGCTTAGCTTCACAGGGAGGATGGCTGTTCTTTGTGCTTCCCATGCTCCCAGACATGGAGGCTAAAGGATGTACTAGGGATGCAATTGATGTTTTCAAAGGCAGAGAGAGGGTATAAAGTCCGCGGAACAGAAATTATGGAAAAATGATAAGCAGTCTAGAGAGAGAGACAGTTGTGGCATTAGGATGATGGCCATTAGTCAGGGGAGCTTGTTGCTTCTAATTGGTCCCTTAGTTATGTTTCTAAACTTTCCCGAAACTCACTTTCCTTATCTATGAACCAGCTAATAGCCATACCTGCCCCCTGAAGTCTATAGGGCATAAGTCACTGAAAGAGCTCAAGCTAGTGCTGAGCACACGGTGAGAAGACCACAAAAGGTCATTGCTGCTTAGGCCATTGCCATCATTACTCATTGAGAACTGGAGAGCTATATAGAGAGCACATGCCATGGCCCCTCAGAGAAGACAGCTCTCCCAAAGGCATGACTTTCCCCAGCGTTCTACAGCCTGTTTTCTTCTCTAACTCCAAATGCTCAGGGATCGTGCCTTCCTTTTTCTAATGTCCTTCTGATGCTACAAAGGCCACACACAGAGCCTCTTCTGGGCTTCCAGACTTTGCAGGTGGCTTCCTCAGCTGCTGCCTGCACATGTGCAGCTGCTCCATCTGCTCTGTGTCCTCTCTGCTCTGCCCAGTGCTTCTGTCATGAGGAGCCCTAGTTCGCCACCGCCACATCTGGGTCTGTCCTTCTCACAGAGGCTTCACTAGCCACCCGTAGTCCATAATGAGCCTGTGTCACTTGGCTCCACTCCATAGGGCTCTTCCGGCCCTGTTATCCGAGTCTGGAGAAGACAAACACTCATATAGGCACCCTGAGGGGGCCACATTTCTTGCTTACTGGTGGCCTGGTAGCCTCTCCAAGCCATGAAGAGACCATGAGTGTTCTGTCTTTACACAGTGCCTAATGGTTTCCCCTGAGTGTAATACTAAGCATGTCACTGCCTCCCTTCTGAGATTTCCTCTGTGCTGTTACCTATCTAGTCCCTGTATAATCACATGACATGCATAGTACTCCAAACTGGCAGTATTCTACTTCTCATTTTTGATAATATTTTCCCACAGTAATTTATTTACAGTATTACTTCCTGTGGAAGCATAAAGGATGAGCACACATACACACAAGGAAGATAAATCACATCTAAAGTTGTAAGTTTAGGAATAAAACGCTCTTTTAGTGTAGATCTTTTATTATTACTGTCTTAACTTCTTTTAATTTTATATTTATTTTTATTTTGACTAATGACTGTGTGTGTTTGTGTGTGTGTGTGTGTGTGTGTGTGTGTGTGTGTGTGTGTTTGTGTGTGTTTGTGTGCATGCACATGCAGTACCCCAGGAGACTGAAAGAGGGTGTCAGATCCTCTGGAACTGGATTGATTTAAAGCAGTTGTAAGCTAGCCAAGGACTTGGTTCTCTAGAAGAGCAGCAAGCAGTTTTAACCACTAAGCCATCCCTCTAGCTCCTCAATACCTTAAAATGTTTACTTCATCATTTTTTATCGGAGCCACAGACCTTTAGAAGTGCTCATCTTTCTTAAATATTGAAACAATATAGGCAGCAATTCATGCTCATGTTGGGATATGAGTGCAAAACTAGCTGGGTCATCATTATGAGAGTAACTTAATTGGGGAATGTGTTCATTATTATTGGGTTAAGAAGAATGGACTCATGTAAGGATTATTATACCTATTGGAGTAAAACACCTAATGGAATTATGGAAGTATTTACACATGAATTTATTCCAGGAATATTTAGAAAATCATGTGTGGAAGGCATTTATTTCATAACATATTTCTAAATTTGTTTTTTTTTTATTTTGTGTGTATGAATGTCTTGCCTGCATGTATGTATGTGTACCATGTGTACAGCTGGTACCTATGGAGGTCAGGAATAAAGGCATTGGATCCCCTAGAACTGGAATTGCATATGGCCATGAGCCACCATGTTGATGTTGGATGCTGGGGACTGAATCCAGGTCCTCTGCAAGAGTACCTGGTATACTCTTAGCCACTGAGCCATCTCTCTAGTCCCTCATTACATATCTTTTAAGGATGGACATAGGAATTCAAGATCTTCTCCTATCTCAAAAACTGTTTAATGGGAGAAAAATAAGCAGGGGATTTGCAATGGCAAACAGTAAATAGGTTTCTAAGCATTATATAGAGCATAAATGTCATGATCATGAATTCCTATAAAGAGGCAGACCCCTCTAACTTGAAAATCAAGTGAAAGTGACCGTATAGAGAACATGCAGCTGGGCTTCAGAGACAAGTTGAGCACAGGCAGGCAAGAATTACCTGGACCTAGTTCCCCTCTCATTCCTTATACAGCATTAAATTTGATCTCCTTGTTTCTATGCCTACAGACTATAAGTGCAGATTAGAAGGTTCAGAGGACAAAGGCACAGAATAAAACAGAAATAATTTCAAGTGCTTAACTGTTTGGAAGCATTTTAGGTCATGAAAACAGCACTGTATACTTCAGCAGTCACTTACTGTTTTTCTGTATTACAGCAAGATAGAAGACAAGCGATTCCAAACATGAGCTTGATTTATCAAGGTTAAGTTACGTTACATATGTTGTGCATGTTTTAGACAGCATTCAAAGCATTTTGGAAGGATTTCAATATGAATAGAATATTTTTCCCTTTTTATCTATTTGTTGAGAATGTTATGCATGTATACAATATAATTTGTTCATATTTACAAACAATACACACACACACACACACACACACCAAGCAACACCTAGAAAACGCTCTCCCAAATTCATGTCCTTTTTTTTTTTTTTTGCTTTTTTAAAAAATTTAATCTGAGTCTAATTAGTGCTGCCCCTGTATACATGGGCAAGGCCATTAACTGGAGCATGATCAACCTACCAGGGGCCACATCTGTAAAGAAAATGGATTTTCCCTTTACTAGCAGCCATCAGCTACCAGTAGCTCCTCAGCTAGAGGTAGATGTGATGTTTCCTGAGCCTTGGAGGGAGGCAGTGTGATCCAGATGTTCCTTTTGTGGCTGATCATCTCACAGACAATTATACTCCACACTTTGACCAGTTGTGAGTCTCTGTATTAACTGCTGTCCCCTTCACAAAGATGCATCTCTGATGAGGGCTGAGAGCTGCACTCACCTATGGGTACAGAGAGGTACCTATTTAGAAGGTAGCTTGATACTCTGTCCCTTTAGCAGAATAATAATAGTAGGTTTCTCCTCTAGAGGTTATGAGCTCCCTAGCCTAGGGCAAAATTTCAAGACAATATTGTTGCTGCTTTTTGTAAGTGAACCTTAGCTTTCCACAAAAATACCAGCCATGGCAATGAACTTGGTCTCCAGAGTTCCACTGTGGCATGGCCTTACTGAACTATTTCTTTGTGACTCTCTAGCCCATAAGCTCAGACTTCCTTTATATTCTAGAGAAGAGGCTAAAGCATTTCTGATTCCTAAGATGACTTTACCCCAGTGCCCTCTCTCTGTTTCCTGGAACATTTAACGGCATTCCTTGTGGATTTTGGCATTGACAACTTTCTCATTCTTCTGCCCAGTACAAGCTAGTGTCCCTCGGTGGTAACCAGGGGCTGTATTTGTATTTGGTTTCTCATCACCTCACTCATGATTCCCAGGGAAAACATTTGAACTCGGTGGTTTGCACATTCCAATAAGCCCCCTTCTATGTTGTTGCCATCCAGTAGCATAAACATATAAGCTAGTGTTGACTCACTATAGACTGCCCAGAGAGGATATTCTAACCACGGTGTGTTCATGCTAGGCCACAGCATTGAGCTCAGGGGGCCGTTACTGACCTCATGGAGAGAGAACTTTTAGAATGCAGCTCCATCACAGGTCAGACAGTCAAATGCCAGGGCTGGATTTTTTTTTTTTTAAGAACCAGATAATGCCCATTTTATGACCATTAATAACATTTTCTTTATATAAACTGAGATAAGAGTAATAAAAAATACATTCTGCTCCATAGTATAATTTGATTGCCAATAGAGTTCAGAAATGAACTTTCTCATTGTGCATGCAATATTGCGTGGTGGAAGGGTGGCCATCCAACAGCCCTCTTCCAAACCTTCCATTTCTCTTTATAGAGGACCTTTAGGTTAGCCAGAGCCATAAGCTATTCCAAGGAGGCAGATCCTTTGCTCTCCCCTTTAAAGTGCTTTGATTGTGCCTCTGGTAGTTAATGTGCCAAATGGTCTTCAGGGTGTTTCCTACACGTGTTCTGCAGCTAATTAGAGTGCCTGGGCCTACTGTTTTCCTACCTCTGTACTCTCCATGTGTTTAAGAGCTCAGTTCAAACACCAGGCCCATGGAGAGGCATGGCAAACCTCTGCTCTGATTTGGGCATCTGTTGCAAACAGGTTTTCCAAAGGATATCCTGTGGGAGATAAACCATTTCATTAGGCCAGGTTCCCTTTCCAAACCAGGAAACCCAGGGCCGCTGTGAAGGAAAAGCCAGATAATGCTGGTGTGGCTGTACGCAGAGCACTTGTAAATGTTGTTGTCAGCATCTTTCCTACAGGTTCCATCCAGATTGTGTCTACTGACAGGTTAATGATGTGTTTTAAAGCTCTGTTTATGGAGAGCCGATAGGGCAGCTGGGACATGAGTACTTTACGTATTGCACTGACCGTTCCCCTTCCATGTTTCCTGCAGTTGATAACTCCCCATGCCATCCGTGTGCAGACACCTCCTCGGCACATCCCCGGTGTTGTGGAAGTCACACTGTCTTACAAGTCCAAGCAATTCTGCAAAGGGACTCCAGGCAGATTCATCTATACAGGTAAGCATGACTGCAGGTAGTCATCACAGAGGGGCTTGGCCTCATGAGATGTTTGTTTTACTTGATCTTGTATATGTAAGTATTTTTTTTTTAAAAACTTGTATCTGTTAAGACAGATTTTTCTCCATTTCAACAGATACAGGACCAAAGATATTGCTATGATTATTATTACTAAAAGCTTATGTAGGTGTAATGGTTTTGAATGATGAAATAATCGGTTAGCTACTTAGAGAAATAACAAGAGAAGCAAGAGAAGGCAGGCAGTACTAGACAGGACCAAGGTCTCTCTAGTAGCTTGGCCAGCTTGTTGGGAGTTTGCTTTATGGAACAGGGTTGAGCTTTAATGAACAGTACTTATTTCTTCTAGCCTCTTGCAACATTTGAATTAAACACGTTTGGTAGTTTTCATAGTTTATTCTGGGTTGATGCTTTTTTCCCCAGTAAGCTGCATTCCCCCCACCCCCCCTCACGTGACCCCCACCCCCAACAGCACTGGCACATGGCCCTGCCTTGTGGTAAGCAGCTAGGGTTACAGGGTGCATCTGAAATCCCTCCCACCAGGCACAGCCAATCAGGCAGGATCTGGCCTGGCAGGATGTGGAAATACATGTAATAGGCAAAGCAAACACCAAGGGTTCTTTTACTGTTCCGAATTTGCTATGGAAGGGGTGGAGGGACCACGAGACTCTTTGTTTCTTACATGCTCAAAGGTGAGGCCCAGACTGACGTCGAGGACTACATGTGGCGTGATAAATTCAAGGGCTCTTTGCTTCACGTCACCTGATTAGCTCCATCCATGATCTAGTTACAGCTTTTTTCCCCCTCCATTTATTATTGAAGGTCCACTAGGCCTACCCATGTGGATGGGAAGTTGTTTTCACACAAAGGGGTCTGGAGCACAGAACTGGTTCTGTTAGTACATTCTAATTAAACCACGTAATTCAATGGCAGATTTCTTTTTTGCTGTGATATCCTACCTCAAAGTGTTTTCCTACAATTTTATACTGTGAACTAAACCAAGCATGCTTCATAGTCACTCTGTCTCTATCTCTCTCACAATGATGAAACACACATACACACACACACACACACACACACACACACACACACACACACAGTTAATATATCTTGACCCTCAGAAATGCCTCCCAGCCCTTTAAACAAAATACAGGGTTGGTGCCTGCCTGCCGATTAGTTTTAGTTAATTGAAAATTATAGGATTGACCCAAGAGGAAAATTTTGTTTGCACTCCAATCACTTTTACAAATTAAGGAAAATTACCACAATTTTGTTTAGCTCAGGTTTCACACTGAGTTCATGAAATTAGCTCAGCCATCCCAACAAAGTCAGCACTTTGTTAGTGAGCGTTTGAAAAAAAAAAAAAA
>CABHPP010147079.1:0-10626 GCA_902168425.1 Peromyscus attwateri
CTATATGTTTGTGTCCCTGTTAGAGGCTTTATTTTTCCAATCCTTTAAGGACTGAAACAGGTTTGTGCCTAAGCCTCCAGGATGTCTGCTGTATTCTTTGAAGTCTAGGCAGAGGATGAAGTGCTTCTGGAGCTCATGTTCTTAGTGCATCTGCAGAGATAGCACCATGTGGATGCAGCCCAGGTTTATAGCTTGTGCCTTCTGAAGAAGTAGGCAGAGCTGTACCATGGGGCACTTTGAGACACACCTGGGGTGCCAGGAAGCACTGCACTGAAATTCAGGGAGCAGACACTTGATGTGGCGAGCAAGCAACAAATGAACTATATTCCTGCACTGCATTTCTGGAAACCTTGGTATCAAGACCTTGAACAACACACCAATTAGTTGTCCAGCACCAAATGGTCAGCCCTGGAAATATACAGTAAAGAAGAATTATACAGTCCAAACATGTTATAATTAGGAATATGTAGGTATACAATATACATATATGCATGCAGTAACAATTAGTGGAAAAAAAGAGGCCATGAGTGTGCACAAGAGTGGGGAGAAGTATATAGGAGTGATTGGAGGGAGGAAGGGAGGCCCAAATATTGTAATTGTATTAGTATCTCTAAAGATAAAGATGTCTTTTCCCTGGTCCTGTGGTCCAAGGGGCAGCCTCTGAAGTCTCTGAAATGCTTTAGCATTTCTCCTTCTTTCCTTGAAGATCGTGTTCTTTTTGTCTATTTGTGCAAACCTGGCCACACTCTTAATTTTCTTCTCTAAACAAATTTATTTTCATTATTCAAATGACCATGCTCAGAACTTTCCTGATTTTTCCCCTATTAACTTTTAACTATAAATCATATCTTAAAGTCATTTCCCCCCCTTTGCATTTTACTACATACAGTTAAAGGAAGCCATACATCACTTTCAATGCTTTGCTGCATAGACTTTTCTTCGGTTCTGTATCTCAGATTTGGTTCTTCAATTCTGCCTGATAAAGTTCATGGGCCAGGAAATATTTCAGCAGAGAGCTTTGTGATATCCCTGGAAATGAGAACAGTCTCTTTCAGTTTCTAATACTTTCTTATTTCCAGTTGCAATGTCATCAGAATGGTTTTGATTACTGCTAGTCCTACTGGCATTCTGAGCATGATCTTTATAATTTAAGTAATTTCTAAAAATTTTCGTAGTATCTCTACACCTTTCCTCTTTGAACTCCTCCCAGAATTGACCTTATTGAGATATTCTTGGCAATATTGCTTGTATCCTTTTACTATACTCTTCCAAATTCTTCTAGCCTCTACTTATGGTATTTTCAGTTTACTCATACTGAGTCAACTTTTTGTCTCCTCCCAACCAAAGAAACTCTCCAACCCACTGTTCTACAACTTGAAATACTTACTCTCTTTTTAGTAAGTTGACATCAATAAATTCAGACTGATCTAATTCTGTGCTCATTACATCATTATACCACAAAATGAGTGTCTATTTCCTCACCTGCTCTTGAGACTTCTGTCCACATAGATTGGAAAAAGGAAGTAATTCTGAAGTTTAGTATATCTCTTCATGGTAATACTCAGTACCTCACATTCAGGAGATTGCTGGAACCTTCCTCTTAGTTCTAAATCTACAAGTAATGAGGAATGGTGGGAATAAGTAGAGAGAAGAAGCAGTGTTGTCTTTTATGTTAACTCTGTAGGTGAGGCCATTAGAGTGTCCATAAGTAGCACAAGATTCAACTGCTCAAATTAGCTAGCATAAACCAATATCATCATTGTGGGTAAAGATCTCATAGTATTAAGTCTACTCTTTTGCTACTAGAGTGAAGTGATGAATTTTGTTTGTGTGGGAAGTTGATTCAGTGGCAAATAACTACAGAATTTAGGGGTCTAATGACTGAATGTCTTCAAAAGGCATTTCTTGTACATCCTATTTGCAAATCCCATAATCATCTTCTTTCTTAGTGTCCTACGTCAACAGCAAACACCTTGTGAGGCTATTAGATTCATTTTGTTGTTGTCATTGTTGTAAATCAGTTATTTATAGAGTGAAATTCTACATCTTATTCACATTATTTTCATATCTATAGCTACAGGAAATAAGAGTTTCCTCCAGGGCACGAATAGAATCCCTTATGACATTTAAACTGGGAGCTGAAACACATAAACTGTCACCTAGGATCAGTATGGAATAAATAATCTCTCTCTCTCTCTCTCTCTCTCTCTCTCTCTCTCTCTCTCATCTATATATATATGCATCTTTACATAGATAGGAATCATTACCATTAAATGTTTACCAAATAAGTAGTAATATGCAGAAGTAGGAAGCAATGATGGCGCATACTGAGTTCTGGTTGCCACTATGCCCAATGTTCTATATAGTTATGGATAAAACATTGTTCTTGATGATTATTTTTATCTCCTATAGAGGAATTGGCTTAGATAATCTTCAGTGTTCCTCAGAGGTTTAGTATTTTATCTCACAAATGTAGTTCAATTAGTAAAAAAGGTCCATGATGTTCACATCTCAGACTTTATCTGGCTGGATGCTGGCCTGGTGGTATTGTTGAGGTAGGGCTGAGCCATCTTCAATAATGTGGAAGAAATGAGGGGGGCATTTATACTAGCTGTATTCTGTGGGTCACGCACTGACCTTCCCAATTTTGTGATTTTTTTTTTCATAAATCGAAAACAGAAGTTCTGATGTTACCTGCTGCACTGCACAGGTAGTTACCTTTCTCTTTCTTCGTGTGTGTGTGTGTGTGTGTGTGTGTGTGTGTGTGTGTGTGTGGTACTTGGTGCTTTGGGTCTCATATACAGGTAAATGTGATGCTTCTAAGCTGCAACCATAGCTCTTCAAAAATGAAAACAAGCAGTCTGGATCATTTTGCTCCTGAATAAAGATCAGATTTTTCACTCATGTCCCCAGTTCTGGAGATTGAGGCTTTGACCTTATGCATCTGTAGTTGTCCGAATGGTAGAGCCCAATAGATATGTCTTAACTTCATAAAGTGATGTATGTGCTTTTATCTGGAAAAAAAGTCTTCATGGATGCAATTAAGTTGAAGATTTCAAAATGAGATGATATTAAAGTTAGAGTTTCCCCTGAATTGAATGCCATACATCTTTAGAACAGACAAACAAGGTAAATACAAACACTTAAAAGAGGTTAGATAAAGATGGAGAATGGAACTTAGCATCAGAAAGCACTGAGCATGGGGACTTCAGAAGCAAAAGGACACAAGCATGGATTTCTCCTTATTGCCTTTATTTTTTTTGAGAAAATGTATTTCTGAAAATATTATTCATTTTAGACTTCTGTTCTCTACAACTGTGAACGAATTGGTTTCTATTGTTTTTTTTATTTAAAAATCTTTTGTTTTATTGCTTGAGAGTCTCATATATGTACATATTGTGTTTTGACCAAATCTTCCCTTATTCCCTCCCCTCACTACTTTTCCATCCCATCTTCATGAGTTGTTTATTTAAAACCACCAAGTCCATTTAGTGCTGCCAGTTAGTGTAGGGTACAAGGCCATCTACTGGAACATAGATAGACCCTCAGGGGCTGCATCCCAGAAGAAAATGACTCTCCCTTTCCTAGTAGTCATCATTTGCCAAGAGCTCCTCAGCCAGGAGTGGCATTGCTTTTAAAAAGAAAATGGAAATTATATATATCTTGGAGGAATCTTTGAGTGTGAGAAGGTAGCTAAAACAGAAGTTGGCACAGAGAAAGAAGTGTGGCACAAAATGCATCTATTTTTACTAGTATATTTCAATAAAATGGAAATTTTTGCATTCAATTTTATTTGTTTTATGTTTCCCTAAGAACATGTTTCTTATAAGCAACTTTTTAGCAAGGAGTTATTCTAGAAGATTCTATGTGTAGTGTTACATACATACTCAGGAATTTTTGTTAGGTGTTTATTTAGAAAAGATGTACAATTGTGATTTCATGAAGTGAGCATCAAGACAATCATCAGAAGACAGAAAGACAGTGCACTATCGTTCAATAATGACTTTCCTTCATATAGTCTAAATAAAAAGGAATGTGTTAATTATTTCCATACAGAAAATAAATCGACCTTCTTTTTTGGATCCCAAGGGACTATGTAGAACTGAAGATTTCCCTGAGCTCTTCAACACACCTTGTTTTTTGGAGGCTTGAAAGCAGGGCTCTACTCAAATGATAAAAGATCTCCTTGATTTACAGTTTTTTGTTTTGATTTTGTGGGGACAATAAGATATATTTACTTAGGTGAAGATTTAAAGGTCAGGTTTTCACTAACCCTTTCAGGTAGAGCATCTATTTTATGCAGCACACCTGAAGCCTTCTCTGTAGTTCTCTGGGGATATTTAATCACAAATACCTGGAAAACTTTTTTGGTGAACTATAAGATTTTTCTGGTTTATTTGAAGACCACAAGTACTCTTAGTGAAATCACATTAAAGTAGCATCATGGGAAAACAGTCTTGGATTTAAAGGCTTGGGCTTGCCTACTGGTGCAAATTGGTAAAGCAGGGAGCTGGAATTTATTTCATTTTTTTCTAAAATACATATTTAGTTAAAATAGAATTATGTCACTTCCCCCCACTTTCTGCCCTCCAGCCCCTCCCACCTACCTCCTTTCCCGTCCCTCCCATGCTTCCTCAATTTATAGCCTCTTTTTCTTTCCTCTTTATGTTCATTTTTGAGATTGTATTTTAATTATATCTCTCTATTCCTTTTGCTCCCTTCTTTATATCTGTACTCATATATCTACTCCTTCCCATACTTATTCAAAATTATGGCCTCTTTTTATTAATTATTATTGCATACATATATGTATTTGTATATACACACGTATTTCTAAATATAACCTGTTGAGTCAATATAGTGCTCTTTGTATGTATGTGTTCCTGGATGACTACTTGGCACTGGACAAACCAATTGGTATGCTCTTTGATAACTCTGTGTGTGTGTGTGTGTGTTCATGCATGTGTGTATGTATGTATAAACATATACACACAGATATCTTGTTGAGTCTCTTTTTGTTGTTTGTATGTAGTTTCAAGGCCGATCACTCTGCATTGGAAACCACTTTGGGTACTCATCCTTGGGAGAGTCTAATTCTCCTTTTCCCAGTAATCATTACTTGCCTATAGTTCTTTGTTTAAGGTGGGACACTGTGAAATTTTTCCTCTTCTATATTAATATGCCTATTGATGTTGCCTTTTTTCAGACAACCTTAGATTGTCAACTGATGCAATGGTAAAACAGAGAGCAAAAATTTATTTTGTAATTTAAAAATATCCAGTGTTTTTATTAACTTATCCTTTCTTTCCTCTCTGTATGCCTCAATTCATGTTGTTTTTTTTTTTTTTTTTGAGACTATCTAGCAGTAGAAGTAATGGTTCTCTGGCTCTTATGATAAAAATTAGGATTTACTAAACTCTTTCCATGAGCCAAGCAATTAGGTAATTTGTTTAAGATAACACAGGTATTAACACCTGTTAACATTTACTAAAGCTGGTTATTAATGATGAAGTTGTGGTATGCAGCCAAACAGTATATGACAATGTCTGTGGTTACCTAAGGTGACTCAGATAGTACAGGGTTCTTACTCAGTGTCAACTGATTTCTCTCTAACTGCATGACATTCTTTCCATGTGTACACGCCTGATTAAGCTACAGTTTCCCTTGAGCTTCTCTGCCATAATAATATCATTATCATGCAGAAAAGCCCAGCACTTAGCACTGAGTAGAGAGTTGGCACAAGGAAGTTAGAAATATTTGTATTTGTTATTAATTTCTGAGTAAAAATTTCTGGAAACTTTGGACTTAAAGTAGCTCATGTTTAAGTTTTAAAGGAATTTCAGGTGTGAATTGTCAACACAGATCTCGGTTCTCTGCTTCAGGTGCTCTCTTAACATCACCCAAGATCTCAGCCAGGCTGAGAGCCCACATAAAGACTAAAATGCAGTGGGATCTGCTTCCAAACTCACATACATGGTTGTTAATTATGTTCCCTTGGTTTTTAAGTCAGATTTTACAAATGGCTATTAGCTGAAGAACCCCCACCCTCCACTTCCTGGTCACTTGAGTGTAACTAATATGGCCAGTTGCTTCACGGAAGCAAGCCAAGAAGAGGATAAATTACCAAGGAGTACATCAGAATCTCTGTAATCTAGCTTCAAAGTTTTTTTTAATCCCGTGTGTGTGTGTGTGTGTGTGTGTGTGTGTGTGTGTGTGTGTGTGTGTGTGTGGTTGTGGAGACTGAAGGGAAAGTCAGGAAAGTATGGGGACATAGGCAAGATAAAGATATTGAAAATCATCTTGGAACAATCTACTCCAATTTTTTTCATTTTTGCCATTCCACTTTTTAAAGGAAAACGTTGTATATTAATTTTTGATGCTCACTGGGAATAAAGAGAGGGAAAGATTCTTAAACTTTATTCCAAGTCAATACGAACTCTTTTGGTGTCAACATTATACTTTGTCTAGATGATTATCCTTTTTTAGATTCAACAACTGTAAGAATTAATGGGTACAAACTGTTTTTATTGTCACATTGAGGTATGTAGACTATTCTAATACACTGTTTTGATCAGTTTAATCAATTCACGGAGTGGGGTGATTAAGTAGAAAATATAGATTTTCTTGTGAAAATCTACATGGCTTTTTGTTTTGTTTTGTTTTGTTTTTTACCTGATTGGGTCAGCGAAGTAATGAAGACATACAGACATACAGACAAACATACAGAAAAAGTGGGGTTGGATGGATCACGAGCTCTGGTGGCAATATATCAGCAGTCTGGAAACTCAGCACACTTATTATATACTGCTGAGTGAGGAGGGGGTTTGTTGTACACATCTGAATGAGGAGGCTGCCAGTCAGCTAAATTTGATGAGAAGTCTCTGTAGGAAATCAGTTTCAGTTTACAATCATCCCAGAACAGGAAGCTGTGGTTGATAATTTCTATACACACTTGTTTTAGCTAAAGATCAATCATTCATAGCATTCCTACTTAGATCATAGGAAGGCTTTGGCATCCTCATGGGCCTGAAGCATTGGGTTTCTTGGCATGGTCATGAGCATGCCAACAATACATATTCATTCAGAACTTCATCTACTTACCATCTGACCCAAACACATGCATAGCTTTCCCCTCCCCATCAATATTCTCTGGTAGACTGTTGTATTTGTTAAAACTTAGAGGTTTGAGAGACATACTATCCCACACAATGTGCACAAGTTGTATTAGGCAGTCACTGATAGTTCACCTAATGAGTTTTGATAACCATGTTAGGACATGTATGCTTCATTATATTCTAAAAGAGAATACATTCACTTCAAGAAAACTTTCCTATTCACTGCCAGTTGGTTATCACTGATTTTTAAAATTATTCTCATAATTTTATTGTTTTCAGAAGGTCATCTAGCTGATATCATAAATATGTAATGTTTTCCAGTTTGCTTCTGTACTTCAAATATATGGACCCAAGTTTCCATCTTGTCTTTTTGTTGCTTAATAGCTCATGTGTTTATATCATTGAATATCATTCCTTTTTTGTTGTTATCTTTGATGTTTTGGATGTATCCATTCTCTTACTGGAAGACATATTGATTGCTACTAGGTAAGGCAGTTATGAGCATACCTGCTATAATTATTTGTGCATGGATTTCTATATAGACAAAAGCTTTCAGGTCATTTGAGTTCAGTTGTTGCCTTATAATTTAGTTCATGCTTAGTTTTGCAGGACATTGCCTAACTCTAATTCAAGATGGTACTATTATTTTGCATCCTACCTTGAATGAATGACGGTTTCAGATATCAACATCTTTATGAGAATTGTCAGTGTTTTGAATTTTGTTATTCTAATAGAAGTGTCATAAATTCTAACTTTAAAAAGTGGAAATTCCTTGATGGCATGAAATCTTCTTGAAGATTCGTTGACGGTTGACATCTTTTTGATGACCTTATTTGTTTGAGAATTTGGCTAACTTTTTTTTTTCATTTTTACTAGTTACTTAAGAATTCCAAATCATTTGTTTGGCTCATCTTCATCTTTCTTCTGGCTTTTCCCAGATCCATTCTTGCCTTCTCAACCCACCCAATTTTTCTGTCCTTTATTTTTTCTTTTAAAAGTAGTACATTCAATTTGTGCTGGCCATATACTCTTGGATGAGTGGTCTTTACTGGACAGTGGTCAATCTGGACAGAGGCCACACTCTTAAAGAAAATTGACTCTCTGTCTCTCACCAGCTAGCAATTGCTGATAGCTCCTTAGCTAGGGCTGGGACCTCATGCCCACCTCCTCTCTCCAACTGGAATTTGTCTGACTGGAGTTTGCACAGGTCTTGTGCATGCTATCTCAATTTCTGTGAATTCACGTGTGCAGCTGCCCTGATGTATCCAGAAAATGCTTTCTTTGTAAGAGCCATGTGTGGCTCTTATACTTTTTTTGTCTCTTCCTTCACAATGATCTTTGAGCCTTGGCTGGAGACAGTATGATGTAGATGTCATATCTAAGGCTATGAATTCCACAGTCCATTATTTTCCACCCCTGGACCAGTTTTGAATCTCTGTGCTAATTGATATCCACTGCAAAAAGAAGACTCTGATGAGGGCTGACAGCTGTACCAATCTATGGTTATAATGATAAGTCATATGGAGTTAGTTTAATACTATGTCCATTTATCAGAATAGTAGGAGGAGGTCCTCCCCTATGGCCTATGACATCTTGGGCCATGTGTTTTTGAGTCCATGACTAATTTTTCAATAAGATTTTTATTTTATTACTGATGGGTCCTAAGAACCCTTTGTATATTTGGGGTAATAACTCTTAATCACATTTTTTGGGGGCAACTATTGTTCTTCAGGCTAGTAACTTGTCTTCATTTTTCTGACAGTATCTTTCACAGAGTGTATCTATTTTAAGCAATTCCAGTTCATCATTTTCCCACTTGGGTCAAATCTTTGATGTTATATTGCAAATTACCACTAAATCTGAGGCCATGTAGATTTTTTTAATGCCATCTTCCATTAGTTTGACAATTTTTTGAATTTCATGTTTAAGTCTATAGCCCATTTGAATTTATGAGTGGATCTTTAAAGGATACAAAGTTTTTGTCCAAGTAAAGTTTTTATGAATGTGCATGTGAAGTTTTTTTTTTTTTTTTCTAGCAGTATCTGTTGGAAGGAGTATATATTCTTCATCGCCCTGCTTTGGGTCCTTTGTCAAAAATCATAGACTATGTGCATCTCTCTCTCTCTTTGTACTCGTATTTTATTCTGATCTTTTAATCTGGTTTTCTACTAATTCTATACTCTTCTGATCACTCCAACGGTACAGTAAGTTTTGAAGTCAGGTAGTATCAGCCCTTCCAACTTTCTCAACTATGTTTTTGTTACCCTGCTTTTTTGCATCTTCATGTAAAACTTAGAACCATTTTTTATATGTTAAGAGCATTCATGAAGAAAATTCTCTATTTCAAATGTGGAATCAATGTATCATGAGACCAGCATATTTGAAATTCCTTCTTGAAATGCCTTGAGAATGATTACTCTTTTAAATAGCTTTATTAGTCAGAGTAAGTAACAGTGGCAGCTATAGCAATTCTAATGATTTATCCATGACTTTTAATGATTGAGTTCAATAAATATTTCTTTCTCACATCTTATTTATAGTACTAATTAACAAAATAGCATTATCTAATAAATCATCCATTGGCTCATGCTGTATGCAACAATATTATGGGGACATAAGATCTTCACTTATGTGAGCATTATACACAATTTTTTGTGGAGACCTATGCACAGTTTTGGGGGATAGGCATCATAATTGTAGACATAATTTCTGTCTATATTTCATCATTTGAGACTTAGTCCTAAAGTCCAAGTGTTTCAGATAAGAAGAAAAACAATCACAGGTGAAGATTTGCAACTCCCAGCAAAATCTGAAGTGTTTAGAAGTTGACTTTTGGGATTAAGTGAGCCATGTGGATCACAAGAAAGAGGTTACCAAAAAAAAAAAAAAAACCCTGTAAAGTCTAAGTCATAGATGAATCTGAAAACAGAGTTTTAGAAATGTCTAGGAAGTCTTCTAAACCTTGTTAAAAAGTTTTAGTGCACTATATTATAAGTTATTAGGAACCAGGAGCCAATCCTTGTCAAATATTGTAGAACTAGAGTAGAATTGATAGTAAAGGTAATCGGTGTGTTTTGAGTCTTACTGTTGGAGGTACATGGTTACATTTGTTAAAAAAAAAATGAACTAAAGCATGTAGAATGGATTTGGACCTTTGGGGATAGATAATCGCAATTTGTGAATATAGAAAGAGAAGAGGAGATGGGGGAGGAGGAGGACAAAGAAAAGCAGGAAGATCAGGAAGAGGAGGGAGAAAAAGAATGAAGTCCCCAAAAAAAGAATTCTGGGAAAGATTGTGTTCAGTGATGGACAGAGAAAGGAAATGTCAGGTGACCTTAATGATCAAATGCAGCCAGACATAGGGCAAGCTTTTAATCCCAGTACTTGGGAGGCAGAGGCAGGTGGATCTCTGAGTCCAAAACTGGTCTGGTCTACAAAGCAAATTACAGCCCAACTGGGGCTACATAGAGAAATGAGAGAGAGAGAGAGAGAGAGAGAGAGAGAGAGAGAG
>CABHPP010147079.1:10726-25331 GCA_902168425.1 Peromyscus attwateri
AGAGAGAGAGAGAGAGAACAACAAAGTTTATCCTGGTACATCATGCTTAATAGGAAAAATGAGCTTTAATCAAATCTAACATATAAAAAACATTCTTTCTGGAATAACAAAGACATTTTTGTCCACATTAGAAAGAGATACATTATGCTATTAAGAAGAAAATAGAGCAAACTTCTGTGCCCATTTTCTAAAACATGCTGTCAAATTTGTTGCTTGACTAATGGAAAGCATTTGTGTTAGAAACATGGCAACTGATACCACTTTTTCCCATCGTATCAATACTTTGTAAACACCACATTTTATTGCCCAAAGGAAGAAAGTAATTCCAGTACCTATAATGTGAGTTTTAGGATAAGAGACTAGGCTGTTGATGCTGAGCTCTCCAGCTTTGGTGGTTGACACTTCCATGTTCGATTTGTAGGAAGATGGAAATGACTGTCACATTTTTATTTGTTCAGAAGAATAAATAGAAAATTAGTTGCATGGTAAATTTATATCTAGGAGATATTCTATGCAGGAGAAAGGAAATGGCTCCTAAGCAGATCCTGATTTGGGGCATAATCAGAACCCAGCAATTTCCATAGTTATTTGTTATGAACATTCTCTTTGCTGTCTTTAAATGGACATTTATAAACGATTTAATGTTTTTGGCAGAGAGAAAATATAAAGAATGTGTTGTCATTTTGAAATGTGTATAACAGGATGAAAAAAACTCATTCTTCTTTCCAGTTCTTTCTCTGTTTAAAGAAAGAGAACACACTACTGAGCCTTAGGTATATTGTTAAATTACTGCTCCCCATGGATCATGCATTATCCAACCAGAGGTATGTGCTTTTGTTTTTGTCTTGCAAAGAACTTGACTGTCTTTCTTCTTTCTTACTAACTTCTAACCACTGTATTAGATTTGTGTATTTTATAACATATTGCATCTCATCCCTCAAAATATCCTGTAAAATGTCAGTAGTAATCCTTGTGTATGAAGACTACTTTAGAGGAGAAGAAAAGTATGAAGAATATTTTATCTGTTTCCTATACCACACAGCCAAACTTAATGAAAGTTTTTGTTATAGTCACAGATGGCTTCACCACATTCTGGCTTACACATTTTCCTATCCCTACTTTCCACTGACTAACACAGCTCCAGTGAGACTGCAAAGATCTCCCCAAGCAGGGGAATTGGTCCAGGTGTGTTATGTATCCTTGTAGCCGGCAGCTTTCTTGCTTTCCTTGATTGGTTTCATGAAACCTTTAATTCCTTGTTCCCTTCTTTTTCCATGAGCACCTCCATTCTTTCTGTCTCACAGCTTGTTAGGACACTTAAGTGTTCTCTGTCCCCAGACCTATCATTAAGAATCTTATCTGTTGACTCTGTCCCATACACAAGGAAGGCACATATGAAGTTTGTGTCCATCTCCAACATTAAAATGTCATTAATGGTTATGATGAAAACTGCATAATAGTATTTCATCATGTAGAAAATCAAGTTGTGACACTAGTTTAACAGACATCTTTAAGGTTGTTGTTCCCTTTGTAGTCTCAGTGATTCGTGGTGTAAACTCCCAACACATTTGAGCATGTTTCCTTTCTTTCTGTCCTACTGTTCTCTCATTGGTCATACATTACTTTAATAGACCTTTTATTCTTGGTTTGCAATCTTTGAGGTCAGATATGTTCTAGACGCTATGCCAGTAATCTTCCATGGGTTAGTGCAAAAAATGGAAATATTTAAAATCTCAGAGTTTATTTCTTACTATAAAATATCTTAACTCATCCTAATATATTTTGTAATTGTTCATGTGGTTGACTATATATATATATATATACATACATATACATACATATATATGTATATATATATATTCAATCAACTCTCATGTGGTTTATATATATATATATATAATAGATGTTTAAAATTTGTGTGTATGTATGTATGTATGTATGTATGTATATTCAGTCAGCTCTCTGCTCCATTACTAGCTATTGTTCTTGCTCTACAAATGCCTCACTATACTCATTTTCGTGTTCCCATAAGTTCATGAAGCGAAATCTATAGTCCATATGCTCAGAGAGCACAAGTTATTCTGTCAGGATTTGACCATTAGTAATGCAATGTGAAGACTTACTTCTCTTGCCAGCGTTGTGTGTTTATTTTTCCCTAGTCATGTTAAGGAACACATAGGGCTTGTGCCAAAAGCATATGTTATGACCTTTATTTGTAGTTAAGTAATAGATGATACCTTCTAATTATAACAAGCTTAATGGTGCAGTTATGCAGAGCATAATTGAAATACCCACCATTTCTCTCCTTCCTCAAATGTTTCCATTCTCAGAATTCAAAAGCATGGTTCAACAACATTTTAAAGCAATTCTTAGTCTACTTTTCATAAAATTATGCTATGCTATTTACATATAATTCTGCATTTGCATTATTGTTTGTTGCTATTCTATTTTGTATCGTGTTTCTCCTGTTTAAAAGTGCCTCTCTTTATTTTATGGGCTATACATTTTTCTTTCATGATGTAGCTCAAATATAAACTTTTGTTGGAAGAGTTCCTCTTAATTGTTCACCTAGAGGATAAGTTCTGTCTCATAGTATTGTTACATATTCTTCCCTCACAGCCTTTATTGCACTATAATATAATTATGTGCTATTTATACCCTCCAGGAGACTGTGAACTCCTTAACTCATTTAGTAATTTTTCATGCACATAATGGACACTTAATAAACACTTAAATGAATTAAGTTCATAAGGCATTCAGCATACCTTCCAAAATCTTAGTTTTCACTCAATAGGATGTCTAGTGGTGGAAAGAATAGGAGGTTTTTTGGCAAGAGAAATTGAAAATCAAACTTAAAACCTGCATATTTCAGTAATTTGATTAAATAGAAGGGAAATATTCTGAATTCAGTAACTGATGTGGCTCTTTGTCTCTTTCTCTTTTTTATCCTCTTCAATCTTCCCTTTCACAATGTGGAAAAATTAACTCAAAAAAGGGTTAATATTCAAGTATATGAAAGATCTCAACTAAAATACTCCGATGAAAATGGTAAACTTTCTAAGACTGCTTCTATCAATGATTTCTCAGATGTCATACTGAAAGTTTAGCCAACAAAAAATGAAAGTATACAGGCAGGATTACATTATATTAAAATGCTTATTAATATAGTAAAGGAAGCAATCACCAAAATGGAAAGACAGCTTCTCCAATGGGAGAAGACCTCTGCAAATCCTAAAGCTGATAACAGTTAAAAAATTCTTACAATGTGGTAGCAAAAACCAATCCAAGAAAAAATTGGCAAAGAATATCAGTTTAAATTTATCTAAAAAAGATATATATATATATATATATATATATATATATATTTATATATGTGGCCAACAGGCACACAAAAAAGCTGGAAACATTACTATCAATTAGGGAAATAGAAATTAATACCATGTGGTAATGTCACCTCACATTTATTGTTAGTAAAGCTATGAAAATATGAAATAATTTTGGTGAGATATGAACTCATGAATACTCTAAGATAAAACATATATGGTATTGTCTCTATAGAAAATGGTATGTAACACACTTGAAACACTAAATATAAATCTATGGTGCCCTTAAGCAGTCTTTCCTCATGAGCATATCTTCAGAAAAATTAAAAGTCATAGTCAGTAAGCAACATTTGCATTCCTATGTTCATTCGATTATTTCCTAGTGTCAACAAATTGAGATAAACTTAGTTTCCGTTCATAGATCACTAGATATAGTGTACTGTAGAATCATACTTTTCATTGTGTCTTCCTTCAAGGATCACTCCCTGGCCCCCAGCACCTCTATGAGTTTTGACCTTCTTAAAGCTAATTTGTGATATCCAACAGGTTTCTATCTCTTGTATTCTGATACAACTCTCTGGATTGTTGGACTTCCTCCTCATCAACCTTGTTTAAGTTACCGTTGAAGACAAAGTACACAGTATTTTTTTTAGTGGGTTATAAGTTTCAAAATAATTCTATTTTTGTTGGAATTAGTCTGAAGAATTGTGTTTTTTTACTGCTCCAATCTTTTCATTTTTAAAGTAAAAGTAGACCAAATTCTTAAAGGCTTAGCAGATACAATGAATCACTGTCTCTAAAAGTAACATTTAGAAGAGTCTTCAATATTTTGGCATCTCTGGGCCACATTGAATAAAGAATTGTTCAGGGCCACACATCAAATACATAAGCATTAACATAAGCTGTGTACAATTTTTCATGACATTCACCACACAGATAAGAAAAATATCCCTCACATAACAACCCCAACACCATGGCATAGTACTTGGAGAATCGTTTAAAATCATCAAGCAATTCTCATTTGTAATCACTAATAAGGAAAATGAAAATAGCTAAGTAATAAATCCTCAATGATTTTCTAAACTTTGTTTGTTATAAAAATAAAAGGCAATATAAACTTCATGGGATAATTGACACTGTTTTAGAGAAAAATACATCACACCTGGTTTTGTGATGATGGTTGTCGTTCTCAGTGAGCTCTTAAGGTGTTATTAAATACTTCAGTTATAATATCACTTTATTGGGCTTCATGCTTAAAGATAGTTGCTCACAGATGTTGTTGCTGCCCAAAAGCAATGTCATGCATGAAGTTGAACTGAGGGATATTTATCTCTGGGAAGATGGGACTTATCTAATAAAGAATCATCAATATTTCTGTAAGTGGAATGTTAGATTGAAGCCCTATCATTCCATTTGACAAATAACATACTGTGTTGACTGAAATAGAGTTGCAAATATATCAAAATATCATTTTCTGAGCAAATTTGATTTCTATTTTTAAATTATTATATCAAAATTGAAAAGCAAAGTTACATACATTCAATCTACATAGGACTGTACTTGGCCAGTGGTTTGAAATGCATAGAACTGTTTGCCTTAATTTGTATCTGCTATAATTTGAATTTCATTTGGAATGTTGAAGTAATTAGAACTACTGAATCAATAAGCTGGTTTTCACCTTGAAGGTCCATGTTTAGTTTTTAAATAAGCATCTAAGTCCACTAAAAGCAATAAATTTGTATGCCATCTTTCATTATAAAGTTCTAGCAAAAATTGTTTTTGATACCATAAAAATTGATAACAAGTCACTATGTTATGAATCATAAAATATTTTCAACATTTGGCCTTGACTTAGCCATCTTAGGTTCAGAAAATCAATAATGCAGCAGTGGTCAGTACCAACACTAAAAAGGATTTTCTGGAAGTAGTCATGATCTAAACTGTTGGCTCTTCAGAAATTCACAATCTTGATGATGACGGGCATGATATCATCCATTTTTGATAATTTTGTCAATAAATTTACCAGATGTACTAGACAATGATGCTTCAACAATTGCTTTATCTTTTATTAATTTATGTCTTTTACCCAATATTGTAAGGGCACCACAGTAACTGCACTAGACACATTCACAATGGCTGAAAAAAATTGCTTAACATTTTTTACTGCTCTGTGTAAATCTCTTGATTTTGTTGTATCTTTTAATATAACCAGAGAGAACTTCTTTCAGTGACATTCTATGTGTGATCAACACCTCTAATAAAAATGGCAGGTTGAGGCAGATTTGTGGCATCAAAACTATTATCTGCCACCAAATTACAAATTATAAAAATAGTGGCTCTACTCTTCAAACTTCTTTTTATAGATTTTTCCAATTTCTTTCATTTGCCTGACTATAGTCTAGTGAGATAAAATGGTTTTAGTAATAGCTCACCTTTTTACAGACCCTCCTTACCATACATTGTTTAATTAGCTCTGCATCAATAAATGACTTTGATTTTTTTGCCATTAAATATTCAACAACACAACTAAGTTGTGTGATTGAGCTGTAATTTTTTAAAGTAAAATTTTTATTGGAAGACTATTTTGTCTTTACAATACAGTATTTTGTTCAACAAACTTGGCAGTATGTTTTTGCATATAATGATGTTTCAAGTTAGTCTTTGAAAACTTCCACAGATTTCTACAAATTAAGCTCAATGTCTTTAGCCTTGACAAAAAGGTAGTCTGTCCACTTTTCACTTAACAATCATTTTCATTTGTAACTTTTCTTTTTGGGGGGGTTATGTTGTTTTTCAGACATTCTCACGGCTATGCTGAGATTGAAAAGTAAAAGACAAGGGACTGTATTTTTTTATGTAAAGTATTCACAAGAACACTGAAAGCAAAGTTCATGCCCCTCCGAATCTTAGATGGGTATGTAGCCCAAATCGGGAGCTCTATCATGAGTGAATTCCGGTGATACATAAGGCTGCCGAAAGTATGAAGGCATACTTAATGATAAATTAGAGGGCTGGCAAGAAGGCTTAACAGGAAAGGTGCTAGCTTCCAAGTCCCACAGCCTGATTTTCATCGCTGGAACCACGTAGAAGAAGAACAGAACTGATTCTACAAGTTGTCGTCTAACCTTGTCCCTCTTCCAATAAATAAATAAATGAGTTTTGTAAGTTTGAATATGAATTCTTACCTGTCTAAATAACATTGAATATGGCAGGTTAATTAATACATTAGTGAAAATTACTCTATTTCACACACCAAGCCACCATGGGCAGGATAACAACTAATGGTACCATTTCAATTGTCTGGTCTTGGAAGGTATCACATCAGAAGCCACATACCATGGTAAAACTAAAGCCATACTTGTGTACAAATAGTGAGAGCATGTATATGCTTATTTTGTGTGTCATTATGACAGAACAATGTTGTTTACAAAATTCCTGCTCAAAAGAGCATAAGAACTGCTTAAGATGTTTTACATAAATTGGCTCTGTGTTGGACCACATTCATAACTGTATTAGTCAGGGTTCTATAGAGGAACAGAACTTCTGGAGTATATATGGAATTAGAATGGTTTATGGTCCAGCTAGTCCAACAATGAATGGAAGGTCCAAGAATCCAGTAGTTTCTCACTCCACAAGACTGGATGTCTCAGCTGTTCTTCAGTGTATGCCCAAATCCCAAAGAGGTGGCCTCTAAGGCCACTGAAGGAATAGACCCAGCCAGAGAGAGAGAGCAAGCAGGCAAAGAGCACAAGCTTCCTTTTTCTATGTTCTTTATGTAGGCTGTCAGCAGAAGGTGTGACCCAGATTAAAGGTGGATCATCCCACTTAAAAAGATCTGGATTAAAGGTTTATCTTCTCACCTCAAAAGACTGAGATTACAAATGGGTTTGCCTAAAGCAAGAAATCCACAGAGTCTGCTTAAAAGGCAAAGGGATTTATTAAGAAAGGAAAACTTGCAAGACAGAACAGAGTAATTGTCACAGGGTCCTGGAAAGATGAGGCAGGGTCCAACGCTGTGCTTCTGCCTGACATCGTGCCCGGAATCCAAGTCCCACAAGAGAGAGCAGAGCACATTATGTGTGTCTCTGGTTTTAGGGGTAGCTTTGAGCCATGCCCCAGGGACAGGTACTTTAATGTCATAGGTAGGTGGCACAGTTACCTGCTACATCTCTTGAGTTGGTGTTTCAAGATCATATACAGAACAGCTACCCACTACATTTTCCTACTTCCTACTTTTTAAGAAAAAAAAATCTCTTACAGGTGTACCCTTAACAGCCACTTAGGTTTTAGTTAAGTTAACAACCATGAATAGACATCACAATGACTATCCTTGTGGCTCACTGGCTATGGGTTGGACACCCCTAATTTAGAGCTCTTAAGATGAGACCACAAAACTCCAAGTCTATAATCAAATAAAACTACTTCATTATTTTTTCCATAAACATACAGAACTTTGTTTTTGAATTCACAACAAAAATCTAAATGCTGAGTAACATGAGATACACACTGAAATCAATTAGTGACACCAATTCCCAACACAATTAATCGTGTTAAAGTGAGCAGTCCTTTGACCCACTGCCTATTAGATACACAGAAGTATTTTTGGCTAGGGGACCTAGTAAACATTAATGTTTATGACAATCAAGTGTGAGCTGATGGAGGAGGGAAGGTTCACAGTAATCAAGTGTTCACCAATCCATGTTTATTGGTGTCTACTAGCTGGTTTGTGTTTACCCACTAATGGAAACTGGCCACTGGGTGTGACTCATACATACCATCTTGGCCCATTTCCTCCCCTCCCTTTTGGCTTTCTTCTCTGGTTTGAGAACTTATTTCTCTATCCCTGTATGTGAATCACCTTACTGTTGTGGGAATTCTGTATGCTTGTTCTACTTCTGTTTAGGATATTTTATATATTGAGACAAATTAAGAATATTGTTGTCAGCCGGGGTAGGGAGTGGGTGGGGGTGGGGAAGTGAGGAGGAGGAGGAGGAGGAGGAGGAGGTGGTGGTGGTGGTGGTGGCGGCGGCGGCGGCGGCGGCGGCGGCGGCGGCACACGCCTTTAATCCCAGCACGTGGGAGGCAGAGCCAAGGGGAACTCTATGAGTTCAAGGTCAGCCTGCTCTACAGAGCGAGATTCAGGACAGGCACCAAAACTGCATAGAGAAACCCTGTCTCGAAAAAAAAAAAAAAAGAAAAAAAAAAGAAAAAAAAAGAATATTGTTGTCATATTGCACTATACATTTCTACCTCTGATTAAGATATATGTGGCCGGGCGTTGGTGGCGCACGCCTTTAATCCCAGCACTCGGGAGGCAGAGGCAGGCGGATCTCTGTGAGTTCGAGGCCAGCCTGGGCTACCAAGTGTGCTCCAGGAAAGGCGCAAAGCTACACAGAGAAACCCTGTCTCGAAAAAAACAAAAAACAAAAAACAAACAAACAAAAAGATATATGTGTATATTGTCACAATTTCAAGGTCATTGTCCTTAAACTTTATATCTGTGAAGTAGACATGTAAATTGTTATAATGTGAGGCCTTAGTCTTTAAGTTATATAGGTTGATAAGAGTTACAGATTAATAGTCACCCTTGTTTGTCAAACTTATAGTCATGTTAGTTAGGTTTTCTAGATGAGCAGAGATATATTTCAGATGGATAGTTAATATTCAAACACTTCATAGACCTAGATAATATGGCATTTAAATGTTTTTTTTTTTACTGTTGTGTGTCTTTTTTTAAAATTTATTTTACAATTGAATTTAATTTTACTTATCAGCCACAGATTCCCGTGTCCTCCTTCCTCCAGCCCCCCCTCCCCCCAGCCCATCCCCCATTTCCATCTCCTCCAGGGCAAGGACTCCCCTGGGGATTCAGCTCAGCCTGTTAGATTCAATCGAGGCAGGTCCAGTCCCCTCCTCCCTTCGATCAGGCTGAGCAAAGTGTCCCTGCATAGGCCCCAGAGATCCACGGTCATGCCCCAGGTGGAGCTCCGGGAGTCCAGTCAGTGAGAAAGAGAAGGGATTGTATGAGCGAGATATGTTGAGACCGTGATTGGAAAAAGCACAGGGACAAACAGCCAAACTAGTGGAAACACATGAACTATGAACCAATAGCTAAGGAGCCCCCAACTGGATCAGGCCCTCTGGATAAGTGAGACAGTTGATTAGCTTGAACTATTTAGGAGGCCCCCAGGCAATGGGACCAGGACCTGTCCTTAGTGCACGAGCTGGCTGTTTGGCATTTAAATGTTTTAATAACTTAGAATTCTGTTGACATGAGACCCGATTGCCCCTGGCAGCACTGATCTATTCCCAAGAGGATGCTAGGCATCAAAGACACTCCATATGAAATTTGTCTTCTTCTTGGCAAAAATGGCCTGTTGCGTAAAGAACTGCCCTTGCCTCAACTGCTGACAGTAAGCATGTTGTCCAATCCAGATGAGCAGGAAACAAGGAAAAGTGACTACTGAACCTTTCCAAGACAGGGTGGGACAGTCTTTCAAATTTTCCTGCTTCTGAAAATGGTCTGTCAGATATTCTTGGCCTGTAGCCAATAGTGGATGCCTCAATGTTGCAAAGAAACATTGGGTGGCTGTCCAGGCAGCCAGTTGTTTCTGTCATTCACTGCATTTTCTAGAAATTGCTTGCTTGCACTTCCTGTTTACTCAGATGATATCATTTTTCTTCTCAGGTCTGTGATAGGGTTGAAGCCTAGATAGTTATAGTTGCAATCCTCTCATATATTAGCTAAGAGCATTTCAGGTACAAGATTTAGATTCTTCAGGATAGGACAACTTTGGAATAATCTCTGTAACCTGCCAATTACCTAGGACTTGCACATTTAGTATATGTCTCTTGCTTGATATTGTTCTTGTTGGTTGTAGTTCCATTTTTGTTTATGTTATTACCTTTTCTTCTAGACAAAACTTGATAATTGGTCTTATTGTATATAACTTTGTATTAGGTTTAGAACCCTCTTCTTTAGACAAAAAAAGGAAGTGGTGTAGGAAATCATTCCATTCAACAAATGAACATGGGGTATCTGACTCAATGGGCATAGTTTTGACTGCCTACACGACCACTTAAGAGGAGAGAGAGAGAATAGTCACACTCGCTCTTGGGTAGCAAGGACCAGGCATGTCAGGTGGCATGGCACAGCTTGCAGTTGGTTCCCATCACCCTGGGGTAAAATGGAGGACAACGACAGCTGGATAAGTGGTGGTGTTTATTTTGTTCTGTATCCTTGAGTGTATTATCCTCATTCTATATCTCAATAAATTCTTGAGATCCTTTAACAGACTCTTTTGAGTTTTTATAATACCTCACACTTAAAAATTCCTAACCATCTTTAAAGACTGGCTTTTGTCACAAAATCCACAGGATTTGTTCCCTGACTGCCAAAATGATTCGCACCTCTTCCTCGAATGTCTTCTGGTTATAGCTAAAAGTACAGACAGTGCCGCTCTGCAATGGTAATAGCACATTGCCATGTCTGACAGCTCAACATGTGGTCTCCTTAAAGGGAAGAACTTAGCTTTTCCTATTCTAATATACTTACATTACCAGAGTAGCTTGTACAGTTTTTGACAGAAAAGCAAATTTAAGATTTAGTAGGAGAGAAGAAACTGTCAAAACCAACAAGCAGGTAGCCAATAATGGCAAATAAGAAACAGGAGAACACAGAATGTAAATTATGAATTAGGAAACTTAAAGAACAAAAATCATGGTGTTTATTGCAGTGGAGGTTAAATAATATGACTCCTACTTCAGTAAGTGTTCAGCCACAATTTAGTGAACAACTATTTGTGGTGACGTTGCCCTGTAGGTAACGGCCTTAGAACAAACCTTGGTGACTGGACGCCTTGTCTTCAGAATCATGATTAAGAGAGTCAAATTTGAATACCAAAAAGAAATCCACTTGTGTCCCACTTAAGCAATGCTTTGCAACACTTTTTCTCAGGTGTGTGTGTGTGTGTGTGTGTGTGTGTGTGTGTGTGTGTGTGTAGGGGGGAAGCACATGCCAGGACAGTGTTGAGGTCAGTGGATAAGTCTGTAGTGTTTGCTCTCTCCTTTCAAGTTTATATGGATTCTAATGGTTGAACCAGTGTATGAGTGTGGGCTTAGTGGTGTAGTGGTGGTGGTGGTGGCATTGATTCACCAGCTTTTATGTAAAAGATGCATAAGAAAATGAAGGTGGGATTGAGCTTCTCTGTGGTCGGGCAGTAGAGGGTAGTGGAACTGCTTCTTTCTGGCTGTCCCCTCTGATTCCATTCGTCTGTGTATTTTCTGGCTTTCACAGCTCTGTTCTGCTTATTCAAATGCAGATAGTCCCTGGGTTATGATGCACTAAGATCCTTCAGCTCTACAATGGTGTGAGAGCATGCTCACACAACCTTTCTGTTTTTCATTTGCAGTACAGTTAATGACATGACAATACCAGCACTTCATTGTAAAATAGGCTTTTGTTAGATGATTTTGCCCAACTATGAGCTAACGTTAAATGTTCTGTGATTGTTTAAGGCAGTTTAGGCTAAACTATAATGTTCAATAGGTTAGGTATGTTAAATAAATTTTCTCCTGACAACATTTTCACTTTACAATGGGTTTATCAGGTCATAAACCTATATTGAGGAAAGAAATGTCTTCTGCATTAATTATATTTCTCAAACATCATAGGCAAGTTGAGATGCCACAATCACCTTCACCCTGGCTACAAAATGCCATGACTTTTGACAGAGGACGGGGAAGTACAAAGAGAAAGGCTGACTAACTTTCCTAGTGCTGCCTAGCTTGTAGGCAGAACATCTGGTGAGCATCCATCTTTGTTTCTATATTATAACGCTTTGGTTCAAAACTTCCATTTCCTTTAGATAAACTGTCAAACCAAATGTGAAGAGGAAAATTAACTACCAATGGCTTTCTGAAAGTCAGCAAAAACAGATTCTGAGTCCATTATATTAACAGCAGAACTTTCTGAGCCTAGCATGACTGGAGAGGAGTTTTAGACTATCTGTGTTCCTACGTATTTTTAAATGTACTTTAACCAGAGTCTGATGCTACAACTGGTCATAATTATGCACTAATAACGTGCTAAATTTGATTCAAAGGAACAAAGACGTTTTGAGTTCTTCAAGGACAAAAAAGTTTTCAGACCTCAAAAAATATACATTCTTTGAATTCCCACTATTCAAAAATACCTAACACATATTTTTTTCCTATTAGAAGGGAAATTCTCCCAGGCTAAGGAATTTTTCCAAGATTTGGGAAGGAAAGAATTTTTGTTTAAATATGATGTCTTAAAATAGAAGAACATCAAAATGAGGCTACCTTCTTAGTTCTAAATTCTCTATTGCACAGAATTGACTTTCTCCAAATGTTGTGATCATTGATACACATTTCTATTTCTAGACCAAATACTTTAGGGAAACTTTGCATGCTAGGCACTCTTTGAAACCCATAATGTTGCTAGCATGTGAATGCTCTGGCAAGCTCTTCTGTCTAGACAGCCTTCCATTCCTTGGGTGTTTCATAAAAATCGTGCTTACTAAATAAGCTTAGCCACTTGTGTGTTTTCCTGAGAAATTCCTTCCACACAAACACATTGCTTATTCCTTTTCTAGCCACGCCCTCTTTGCTAGCCCTGAGTTGCTAACACATTTGACTTCCTCTGACATGTGCTATTGACTCCTTTGTTCATTCCCTTGTATAGTGCTATGCAAAATAGCCTCTCTTTCTCCCCATCATTTTTCATCCTTAACTAAAGAGAATTACAAAATGAAAGGAATGTGCAAAAAGTCTACCTCACTTCTTCTCCCACTTATTACATGACATTTCTCAATTTTCTCTGGATGTTTCTGTTGACATTTTGTCTACTTGGAAGAGGCTGTAATAGAATCCTATTATGGTATCAAGATAAAATAGAGAAAAGCATATTTATTGACCCTGATACAGTTTACAATGTCTAGCTGGCCTAGTTCATCAGTACTAATGTTTTAGTAGTCTATAGTAATACAACTCCATTGTCATTACATATTGTGCCTTCACCAACTGATTGCAGATTCTTGATGACAAGGGCTATGTTTATCTGTTCTAACTCTTTTTCTCACAGGGATTGACAAAGACCCTCTGTGGCTATCTATTAAACATGCTGTTAAGCATATCTATTTACATAGGGAATGTTACTCAGTTTCTGGTTTATCTGCCCTATGGACTTCAAAACATAGTCAAGTTCTGTGTTTTGAAGATCGTAGATTTCTTCAGCTCATGGTCTGGCAGAAAAGTTGCTGTACAGATAAATTGTATTAACAGAAAAGCCAGGAAGAAATGATGGAGAGAGAGAAGGAGAAAGGAAGAATGGAGAGAGGTAAGGAAAAAAGGAGAGAGGGAATGATGAAGGAAAGAAGGAAGGAAAAAAGAATAGAAGGAAGGAAGGAAGAAAAAAGGAAGGAGGGAAAGAGGGAAGGAGGAAGGAAAAAAGAATAGAGGGAAGGGAAAGGAAGGAGGGAAGGAAGGAAGGAAGGAAGGAAGGAAGGAAGGAAGGAAGGAGCCACTTAAAGCTTCAGTGGTCAGATAATTTAACCACACTTTTGTCATCTTCTATAACTACACACATTTGCATTGCTTTTTGCTTCTAGCATCAACTACAGTGAACTGTATATTCATTATTATATGAGAAAAGAGAACTGGTTTCGGTCAGTTCATCCGGTCTGTTTCAGAAAAATACTGAGCATAACTTGAAGCTGTTGGTTTTCTTGATAATTTAACTTTTCCCATGAATAGAAGTAGACTTTTATACTAAAGCATTTGATAAATCCTAAAGGCACACATGAAAAGGGAAATATAACTAGAGAGATTAAGAAAGACACATCCATCTCACCTGCTGCAACCAAGTACCATCATTAAGTAGCTTATGAGCAACAGAAACCTGTGGCTTGTGATTTTGGAAGGAGAAAGTTTGAGGCCAGAATGCTAGCATTGTGAGACACGGGTTCATCCCTCTTATGGTTTGCTGACTGTCTTCATCTATTTCAAAGGGAGCTAGATAGCTTTTTAAGGCCTCTTTTGTAAGGATACTGTATTATTCAGGTTTATTTAGAGAATTGATCTAGGAAAAATGGTGTGTATACCAGTCTAAACACAGAGGACTGAGATCTAGGATGGGAATGAGACTAAGTCTTAATGTCTAAGAACTAGAAGATTCCATGTTCTGATGTCCGAGAGACCAAAGACCAATGTCCCATCTCAAGAGGAGAGAGATAATTATTTTATTCATGCTTTGGTTCCCT
>CABHPP010147079.1:25431-54756 GCA_902168425.1 Peromyscus attwateri
GGACTTACACTGTAAGCACTTTTATCCACCAAGCCATCTCACTGGTCCCTTGCCTTTGCGTTTTGTTCAGATTATTTGCAGATTAGCAGATTCCTGTCCACACTGGTGAGAGGGATACTTAGTCTACTGATTCAAATCCCACGATTCTAGATACTCTTTGGAAATCATGTTTTATCCACCAACTAACCATCCTTTAGTCCAATCAATCCGATTCCCAAAATTATTCATTATGGACTTTAATCCCACCCCTGAGGGCTTTGTGACCTAATTGTCTCTCAAACCTTTGGCTCTTAATCTTATCATAGTATGCTGTGGAATAATCCTTCTGTACACTGTGTGAATATATGTCCCTATGATTTGTTTAATGAACAAACTGACTGGCCAATAGCTGAACAGGATAAAGTTAAGTCAGAAAGCCAAACTGAGAATGATGGGATGAAAAAGGGTAGAGTGAGAGGAGCCACTAGGCAGAGGGAGAGCGAGTCTGACACATAAAATGAGATAGACGTAAAAGCCACGAGCTTCGGGGTAGCACATAGATTAATAGAAATGGGTTAAATTGTAGGAACTAGATAGCATCAAGTCTGTGTTATTGGCCAAGCATTTATAAGATATATTAAGTCTGTGTTTTGTCTTGGCTATTTGGGAGCAGGCAGTCAGGACAGGAAAATTCTGCCTACAACTGTGGCAATGTAGACTGGGGGAAGATAACAAACACTTGATACATAACTATAAGATAAAGACAACCTATTATTTTTACAACTAACATTAATATTATTAATACGAGTGGGTTTATTTATATATAGCCTTCATAAATCATTATTTCAGTTGAAAGAATTTTTATGAACACACTAACATAGCTAATGTAATGATGAAAGTTTTAGCATGTGTTAGACTTGTATATAATGGAGAAAACATATTTTTAAACATATGTGCATGGTAAAATATTTAAATGTTAATTTGAAAATTTAACTTAAAATTTTTAAATTTTAATATTTTTAAATTATACCTAAAAATAAAATAACTCTTAATCACATTGAGTGGTCCTTTGATAGACATTATTCTTTGTCAGAATTTGTGCTTCTGTCAAGAGTTGACACCAATAACACCACCTTAGGTTTCCTATAATGCACAGGTACAAATCTTGCATTACAGGAAAATTACTTTTCAAAACTATTGTAAAAAAATACAATTTCCACTTTTGTTCATTATCTTTTTAAAACTGTGCACAGATATTTGGCCCATTACAATGATCTAACCTTATTTTGTTTGTATAAAGTATGATCTTCTATAAGTAACTTTGAAAAGTACCATGCCAAATCCCACCCTAGTCTTGAGTCTTAGCTATCAGATAACTAAGTTTAGATGGGCTTTGTTTAAGTCCATTCTTTGAAATTGACTTTCTCTTTATATACACCTACCTCTCTAAATTCCTAGGTTATTCTCTCTTCTACTTCTTGCTTATGGAATCTTCTTATGGACATTACTTTCAAGCTGTCAAGGCCAAGGGAGTAATATAGTGCACTCTAGGGATTAGAGAAGGGTGTTACATAGGCACAGCAAGATGAAGATGTTGGCCCCTGCTGTATTACTTATTTGCATGTCGTGTCTGGAGCTTCAGCATATCCCTATGATGTTTCCCTATGGACAAGATGCTCTTGGCTATTTTGCTAGCTGCTGCCAAACTAAAGGATATTCTGATGGTTTGCAAAGAAGAAATCAGGCAACCAAGAACTCACTCAGAATACATTTCCAAAATAAGCACTTATATTTATAACTTTAAAACTACATATAATTAAGAGATTTTAGGAAATGCTCTGAACAATGACAGGAATTTTAAGAATGTTTTCCCTAACATGTTATTCTGACCACATCCACCATTTCTAAAAAATTTAATGAAGTTGTTAATTCCTGGAATGTTGGTTTTTAATAATAAAACTCATCAAAGGATGGAATTTTATTGTAGCTGCTTTGAAATATTTAGATTTTTCTAGTCCCCAGGTAACACAAGTAAGACCACATCCCACAGTGACACTTAAATTGGATCCACATGTAACATTTAGAATATGGGGAGAGGAATGAATGTTCAAGTAGTATCAAAGTACTTGCCTAGTTGTCTTGCTGTGGCTGGGGTGACTTTGAATGTGAACAACTGAGTTCAAGCAAACAAACATTACTCCATCTATCTGTCTACTTTTTAAAGTCACTAAAGTTAAGGTAGTAACACCCATTCTTCTGAGTGGAGAGAAACCTAAGCCAGTGCCTTGCACACCTAGATATTCTATATAGAAGTTGGGGCAAAAGAACCTGGATTCCGTGTGCTAAAGTTAATTTTTCTATGTGCCTTACTCAAAACCTCATAGAATGTGTGCTATGTAACTTCCACATTGAACTACCTTTTCCACCAACAAAATAATAAAATATAATAAATCTCTGTAACTAGAACCATCAAATAATTTCTATGTTAAGCCTAAGACATTTCTCCAAATCAAACAACTGTTGAAAAAAATACTAAGCAAATTTCTTGTGGGCTGAAGATTCTTCTGATGTTCAAATGATATGATCTTGGTAGAAAGTGAAGCCATGTTTTCCATGATCTGTAATCATGAGGATGATCTTTGTATGTTCTCCATGAAAAGGGCTGTAACCTGCCTTGGGGAGATATGTGTTATAAAAGTACATGTGTGCTTAGGCTTAACATTAGATAATGGTAGCTGATAGGATTTTTCTTTTTCTTTCCTTTTTTGTATGTAATGCTGTACCTTTTGATCTACAACATTAGTTAAATAGAGTTTTATTTCATTGTTTATAAAATGGAGATAATGCTGACATAGGTTATTAAGAACACAGGCTTTGAGTTCTGTGATTAGCTTTAATTAGAAGAGATGCCTAGATAAATGAATCATGAAGACATTGTTTCACATAAGGGGCATATCAATGGAACCACTGCTACTGAATGTATAAAAAGCCAAATGTGTGTGTCAGGGAGGGGTGTCTCATTCTTGGTTAGGCTAACATTATTAAGCTTCCAAGAAAACTGCTGTTAAAATTGGCTCCAAACCAGAAATCTACCTAAGTGCATGGAATAATCTGATGTGTTGTAATGAATGTATTGACTTTCCAGAGATGAGAGGTTATTTGATGAACTCTATTACCATAGTTTGTTTATTTGAAACAATGGCCAATTTATGCATTTACCTTTAGGGGAGATATTATTTCTGGCAACTGTGTTTTGAATACTGTTGTATCTAGGACTTTCCCACCATGTGAACCCTGACTTTCCAAGGCCAACATTCAGAACTGTCTCTCAGTCTTTTTCAAAGGTTACCCAGCAGCCATGCATTCCTGCTAGTTCTAAACTCAGGTCATAAGTTAATGGGCAAACAAGTGATTGCTACTTTGGCCTGATTTTATTTCAAAGTTAGTGGCATGATGTATGATTTTTTTTTCTCATAGAGATATCTGAGATTTTCATAGAAAATTCATATATTCATACCTCTTGAAGGGAGAAAAATGATTAGCATTTTGTTTGCAAGCAAGTTGGAAATACATTTAAAAAAGTTGTTTTATGACTTGAAAGTCCCCTTATAGAAATGTTTTAATTACATAATGTGAAATAGTCATGAAGACGTGTATATAAGATGCAAGTGAAACATTAGCTTGATCTGTTTGGGAGGCATCCAGGCAGTGGGACTGGGTCCTGTCCTCAGTGCATGAGCTGGCTGTTTGGAACCTGGGGCTTATACAGGGATACTTGGCTCAGCCTGGGAGGAGGGGACTGGACCTGCCTGGACTGAATCTACCAGGTTGAACTCAATCCTCAGGGGAGTCTTTGCCCTGGAGGAGATGGGAATGGTGGGTGGGCTGGGGGGAAGGTGGGGGGGGGGGCGGGGGGGAGAGGGAGGACAAGGGAATCCAATGTTGATATGTAAAATTAATAAATAAAAAAAAAGTCAGGCGCAGTGGCCAAGTGGTAAGGCGTCGGTCTCGCAAGTGAAACATTAAACCACATAAATACCCAAAGTAGAGAAAAGGTTCAAGTTATTATAGTGGATTTAGAAAATGAATACTACCAAATTGCTAAAATTGTGTTTCTGAAGGGTTTTTAATAACACAGAAACACCTCTACTATATTTGAAATAAGAATTGAGGTAGCAAAATTATCTTTTATTCTTTGAGTTTGATTATGTAAAATGCAGAAGAATGAGAAGGGATGGTTGTCAGCAATCATTTTAACTGGGATGATTTAATATAGTTTTTGCTCTTTTAGATACTTATGCTTCTAAATTAAATATTTTTGTAATTACAATAAATGTTTCCTTGAATTAATTATATCCACAAAGAAGAAGTGCTTTAACTGAATTCAGTTTAAAAATAAAATGTTAAGTTAAATTAAACCACCCTCTTTGGAACAACTTTGATGGGAAATTTGTTTTTCACTTTTCTACTGCCAACATATTCTCTATCAAATGTTGCTTTTATCTTGTGCCCTGTTAAAGAATCTAATTGGCTTCTCATTTCTTATACCTTTATGTTTACACTCCTCTGACTGCTGTTCAAGATTTTAGTTATTTTTTCCATCTGAAGCTATCCTTCCTAACTCCTTTTGTCTAGAGTCTAACACATGTAGAAATCATTCTTGTAATTTTGTACTTTCTTGACAAACTCTCTACTCACCAGAATGAGAATCATCCATCCATTTATTCATTCCACATATATGTTGCAATGGACCAAGTACTCTGTCCCTCTTTTGCAGAAAATATAATTTTCTTGCCTAGTCATTATAGAATTACATTTGTCAGAGGTAAAGACTAGTCCGTCCATAGCTGTTTCTGATTTCTTGAGAAATATTCCATTTTTGGGCCTACAGTTAGAATCAAACTTGTATTAATTTCCTAGAACTACATTAACAAGTTACCATGAACCTATTCTTTCAAGTGTGTTCAACCAGCAGCTCACAGACCTCATGTGTCTCAGGATAGCTAAGAATGTAACTCAACAATTTTGTAGGTGGAAAGATCATGCCACAGTGCCAAGAGGTTGGATGCCTCTGATAAACATTTATTTTTCACAGCTTTAGTGACTGAAGTTTGAAACTTACATGTTCGCATAGCTAGTTTTTCTTTAGATGAGATTCCTCCTTGCCTTTCCTCACTTCTGGTGGTTGTTGGAAATCTTGGGTCATGCTAGGAGTTTAGCTGCATTGTTATAATATCTGTATCTGCCTTTAACGGGTCTTTTCACTGTATGTCTTTGTCCATGTGACTCAGTGTGTGTGTGTGTGTGTGTGTGTGTGTGCACATGCACAAGCTGTTATGTTCTTGTTTGTGTATAAACACTTGTGCATGTGAGTGTACATGGTAGATGTGGATGAGCCAGAGTCTGACAGCAGGTGTCTAATCTTTATTGCTCTTCTGCAAAGTTATTTGTTTTTTTATTTGTTTATTTATTTATTTGAGACAAGATTTCCCACTAAACTTGCAGCTAACAAATATGAGTAGGCTGCCAGGCCAGTGAACACCAGGAATCTGTGTGTATCTGCCTCCCCAGTGCTAGGATTATGGATGTGTGCTGCTACACCTGGGGTATTACATGAGTACTATAGATCCAAACTCAGTTCCTCATGTTTGCAGAGCAAGTGCTTTACTGACTCAGCCATTAAACTAGACCCTAATTGACCCCTTTCTTACAAAGATACCAGACATACTGTATGTCACTTCATCTGTTAACTCTTCAAAGTGCTTAGCATGTGTTTTCAACACAGGGTATTTTCATTATTCTTTGTTGCCCACCAGAGCTAGATGACAAAGCCCCTATTGTTGAAGATACTGTGTACTTTGGTTGCCGAGCATAGAGGAATCAAGCTGGCTCTGAACTGGAAGCTTCCACCCTGCTTGTTAGTGTTCATAATAACTGAAGATACTTGAAAGCTGCTACAAGGAAACAAAATCAGCTGTCTTACCCAGCTGTGACCCACACGTGCTACAATACACACTTGTCAGATAAAATATGGTCACCGATGTATAATAACATGACTGTTCTGGGAGCAACAAATAACTTTCTGATCAGTGTTGGGAGCTGCTTTGTAGGAGGAGATACATGTCTGCTACTGCAAACCTGGTCAAAAGTCCAAGGTGTAGAAAGTCACAGGCCATATGGAGAAATTTGCTACAGTTGTTTTTCTAAGAGGACATGTTGTCAAAATGCTTTTTTATTAATTATGTGTGTATCCACAGCTTAGCGCTTCTCTCATTCTTGGTCAGGGAAGTTTCTTTTTGTAGTGTTCAGGGACTGATGCAGAGACTCACAAATGGTCAAAGTGCTGAGAATAAATGACTGTTGAGTTCCCAGGTTTAAACAAACCATTGATATCACATCCTCTAAGGCTTACTTAGGAACTTCACAGAAGAGGAGATAGAAAGAATGTAAGAGACGGAAGATAGGCAAGATGCTGCATGGTGCCGTCTTTTTCTTCTGGATTTGGAATGGGCATTACAGTCATGAACCTATAGAAATGTTACTATCTGCAGAAGACTTGAACAAAATCAGACCTGTTAACATTCCACTGTGGATGAGGAAAGAGGCCCATTAGGTCCTACTCCTTTTTAAGAAGCTATTAGTAGTTTGTTTTCTGGGGGAAGGGGAGTCATTTTCTTCTAAGATATAGCAACTGATAACTTGATCAACATGCTGTAAATAGCCTTCCATCCATGGCCATGCTAACAACACTAACTAAATAAGGTGGGTAATAGAAAATGGCATAAAAGTAGGATGAGGACTAGCTGGAAAGAAGGAGCTCCACAGGAAAGAGAGGACAAGAGTGGGAGTGAGTCTGATCGAAATACACTGCAAACATATAACATCAATGCATACTTGCTGTGTTCTTGGTCTCCTGACCAACATCATGGATATGAGAGATGCTACTTTCAGCGTCTTCAATTGAAGAAAATTATTCTACTGATTCATTGAAATGTGACATAACCTAGAAAAGGTCAGAGTGCATGAATTATTACTAGAGCCACCTCCGTGGTTACTGAGTATATCTTTCTTTCCTTGGTGATGCATTCCTAATCCTTTATTTTGTCACTGCTTGCCTAGTACTTACTGCATTGTCTGTTTTCTGTTGTGTAATAAAATTCCTGAAACTGTCTACTTTGTAAAGAAAGGTTTGTTTAACTTACAGGTTTGGACACTACTTGTACATGATTGGGCAGCCTCATTGGTTCAGCATCTAGTGAAGACCCTTAGTAGAAAGCAGAATGATGACAAGGGAGTATGCAAGAGGAATCCTGTGGCTAGAAAAGAAGGCAGAAAATAAGCTTCCTTATGTAGCATCTCGTTCTTTTGAGAACCAAGCAGATTCTCACAAAACACCTTAAACTGTGACCTCACAGCCTCCCATAGGCCCCACCTCTTGGAGATTTCATGCCACCCCTTACAGTACTGCACCAGGGAACAAGCTTCCAGCACAGGGGCCACTTGTAGACATTCCAAATATAAACTATACCATTTATGTAGGCGTCAGCTTTTTGCAGAATCCTGTGTTCTCCACCTGTCTGCTTTGCCTCATGTTTAAACCCCCATTAGTCTTTTCTTTCCTCTCGACTTCCACATCCTGTGTGTTAATATTCTGGATTACATGATATGACCAGGCTTGCTCTCATAGTTCTAAGTTTTCCTAAGTTAACTTGTAAAATAAAATTAATATGGAGTATTAACATGGGGAGATGTTAATGGATAACTCTAAAAAGGCTGGAGAAGGCATGCTCTGTTGGCAAACATGCTTAGGGAATGCTGTGTATTAAATTTCCTTTCCCAGATTCACACATTCTTTACATTATGTAGGTTTATGAGAATTTTTATAAGCAAACAAAAGCAAACCAACACAACATGTTTAACTTGGATTAAAGACATCCCCAAGTGTATTTAATCACAAGACACATTGAGCCAACACATAGAACTGTCATCATCTTGGTTTGCCTTGTCCACAGAAGGCTTTTTCAGATTAGTCTATGACCCCACAGATTAGAGCCAGTCACACAAACCCCAGAGTAGTGTTGAATGTAAAGGGAAATTATCATTGCATTTTTAGTTGTACTTTTGCACAAGTGTAAAGATGTAGATTCCAGCAAAATATTTATTATTAATTGATAATATACTTTCAGGTTTGAGGTACATGAATTGCAACAGCTATTAGAATAAAAAGGAAATACATTTATGTACATTTCAAAAATATAATTCCTGCTGTAAGGGAAGAATGAAAAAAATAAATTATTTATTTCAGAATTAACTAAATTGTAAGTTAAAAATACGGAAATATAAGTAACATTATTAAGGCTTAAAACCTGATAGTAAAATGAGATTAGTAAAACCAATTCATTTGTGTCAACATGATTTTCCTCTGAGAAGAACAAAGATCATGTGTTTATATGTAAGTTGTATAGAACTGACGAGGCAGCAAATTAAATGCACTTACAAGTCACTTCGAAACAGCGCATATTCCTTACCTTGCAATGGATCTTGAAAAAAATAATGTTTTTATTAATTTTTTGAGAATTTTGTACCATGTGTTTTGATGATGTTCATCTTCTTCCCTGACTCTCCCTTACCTACCCCCCACTGTGCTGCCCACTTCCCCTCTTAAGTCCATGGAGTTCAATTTGTGTTGGCCAATTATTTTGGGGCATGGGGCATAGCCTGGAGTATGTTTGGTATACCAAGGGTCACAGAACCAACTCTCTCTCTCTCTCTCTCTCTCTCTCTCTCTCTCTCACCCTCTCTCAGAATATATCAAATGACATTAGCTCCTGAGCTAGGGGTAGGGCTTCATGCCCACCTCCCCATTTCCATGCTTGGAATTTGTTTGGCTTGAGCTTATGCAGGTCTTACATCTCTTGTCACAAGCCCTGTGAGTTCTTACGTCCATCTGTCCTGTTATATCTGAAAAACTCTGTTTCCCACTTTGTCTTCTTAATAGGTTCCTCAGCCTTGAAGGGAGAAACATGACATAGACATCCCGTTTAGGGCTGAACACTCCAGAATCTCTAATTCTCTGCACACTGACCAATCTATTGCAAGGAGAAGCTTCTCTGATGAGAGCTGAGCAATGCACAATTTATTTTTCTAATATTTATGTCATCTTAATTTTCCTTTTGTTCTAAAAAGACACAAATATTTTTTTATTCCCATTTGCAATGTATTTCAAGTTCACACAATTAAGTATTAAAAAACCTCAGTATAAAAATGTGAAGTTTTGGAAGTATGAAATTTGATACATATACTTTAAAAGTCACAACAAAGTCTGAATAGAAAGCTTCAAGTATACTGAGTTTTTTTTCTATTTAATATGTATGTTGGGCTTATTTTTGAATATTAAATTGTGCATATTGCTGTGAAAGAAATGTCAGTTGCAGAAGCTTTGCCTGACTTATAACAAGTTCTCAACAAATACCAGCTTTGTTTCTTTGGACAAACAACCTAATCTCTTAGGTTTAGTTTCTTCATCTATCATAATATAGAACCAAGTATGGTGGCACATACGTTTAAGCTCAGCAAGGGGGAAGAAGAAGCTGGCCGGTCTGTGAACTTGAGGCCAACTTAGTACACACTATGAGTTCCAGGTCTGCCAGGTGTACATAAGGAGAAACTGTCTCAAAGTAAAATATTAAGTTAAAATTATTTTAATAGTCATATACCTACTTGTAGCATCCTTATAGAAATGGAAAATTTAATCTTAGATGCCTAGCATAAATCTCAGAACACAAATCAGTCACAAAGTGGATACCTCTCTTATGGATCATCTTATGTCTGGAATGTGCCCTGGTTTTTGGAAAGGACATTGTTCAGGGAGCCTCTTTGAGTTTTAGATCTCATTCAGGGAGTTTTGGATCAATCTTTTTGGAGTGTGTGTGTGTGTGTGTGTGTGTGTGTATGTGTGTGTGTGTGTGAAATTTTTCCTGTAAAAAGCACACAAAGTGTAAAACGTCTTCATTTATCTTCACAAGTAAACATCTAGTTGAAAAGTGCAGTAGCCAGATTCTCGTGTAGTTGGCATCCTGTTCTCATGAACAGAAGCAGTTTTCATTCTCGTGTGCTATGGAACAGCTCCCCAGAAGGCAGCAGTTTATGCTCTTTGCTAGTTGTTGCTGTAGCAGCTTAAAATGTTGGCATTACATATGGTTTTATAGGATGCCTGGAGAGTTTTAAATATTCAAACATGTTCCAGCAGACTCAGCGAGAAGTCCCACCCCACTGGGGACTTAGAAAAGACGGAATCCACTATAGGAGAAGGGTGTGGTTTTACCGTCACTGCAACAAATGGCTATTTTGGATCTGCCACTTTTTATCTGCTCAGCTCTTTGCTGCCTCAATTTCCCTTCCTGTAAGATGAAATTCTACCTCCACAGAGTGACTGTAGGATAATTTCCGTAGTACACTTAGAAGATTATGCTTGTTATATAGTATGCATTCAATATCCATGCATCTTGATTATTACTAGCTAATCTAATACATTTGAGGATGAGAAAACTCAGTCTCAGATGAAAATGCTGTCCTGGATGTTAAGGAAATAATTGTGTTCAAGCAGATGTACTCTGATTACTACTTCTTTCCCTTAACAATTTCACTCCAACAAGAACAGTTGTAAAACCAATCTCAGTTGCTTTAGTCATCCTGTTTGATTAATCTCTCAGAAGCCCTAAATTACATTGGCTAAGTTTTCAAAGTAAATTAATATTTTTAAGCAAAAGCTTAGGACTCAGAGGTTTTTCTGGTAGCTAAGACTTAGCAGAAGGTTTCTACAGGATGGAAAAACTCACATTGATTAGATTTCAAAAATATTTACTAATTGCGATATAAATGAGTAAAATGCATTCTAGACCTTTTTTTTATGGTAAACCTATATACTTCCCATTCTTGGATTTCCATAATGAGAACCTTCATCACCCCTCAGCATAGGGGTATTTGTTCCTGACAATATATGTATTTAGAACCTGCTGTTACCATTTCACCTGCAGAAAAGAGACTGCTGAGGGGCACAAATGAATTCTGTTTTTGTAAATCTGTTACAAAGGTCTGCAAACTACATTTCTTGCGCAAATCTGACCTTCAATTATATTTTGAAAATAAAATTTGAGTGAAATATGGTCTTGACAATTCCTGTGTTTCCTATGACAGTGTTTTGTACAAATGTAGAGTCAGAAGTAGAAATAGGGTCTCAGCAGTAGAGTGCATGGTCAGAAGAGGTAGAAGGGTCCTATTACTGAGGGATCTTTTCAGAAGTAATAACAGGGTCTTAACATACCTCAAAGCCTAAAATACTGAAAATCAGTGATTTAATGGGATCAATAACTCAATAGACAAACACACTTAGTAATTCCGTGAAGACTAGAGATACTGTGTGTGTGTGTGTGGGGGGGGTACTTTATACATGGTTGGATACTAAATGCCTTCCTAAAATACAACTATTTAAATTTTTTATTTATTTTTAATTTTTATGTGTATGAGTGCCTTACATGCATGTGTGTACATATACACTATGTGCACACCCACAGAGTCCAGAAGAGGGCACTGGATCTCCTGGAACTGTAGTTACTGATGGTTGCAAGCCTCTGTGTGCAGGCTGGGAACTCAACTTGGGTCCTCTGCAAAAACAGTGTTTTTAACCCCTGAGCCATCTCTCCAGCCCCTCTAAACCACAGCTTTCTGTTTAAGATTTTCGTGACATCCTGCCAAGAAGCCAGTGGCATATTGTTTCTGGAAACTAGAGCAGCAAATACAAAGGGCTGATCTAGATCTGCCATGGCCAGAAGGCTGAGAATGAGGTCAGAGAGGCAGGTGCAGGGTTGCTTGAGCCCCTGAGGAGGTATAGGATTTCACCTGGAATGTTAGGGAGAGATTGGCATCTTAATTAAATTGTTTTTAATTAGTCAGAGGTAATGGTTAGTGTGCACACATGAGCTCCCTCTTCTGCATTTTCTTCTCTTTCGTACGTGTGCTAGAAAGGGGACAACAAAAGCATCCTGTTCTGTGAGGGGGAAAGTGTACCTATGTTTGGTTTCTTTCTGGCTCTCCTCTTGACACTGAGTGGATGACTGAGCTACTTCTGGCCCATGATCTCAGGTTCTGAAAGGCCACAACATATCCTCCCTCACCCAAAACAGCTCCATCCGCAATAAAATTCTGCTACTGTATATTCAATTGACTTACTCTGTTTTCCTACTTGACTGCCACAGGGAGAGGGAAGGAGAGGAAATAAATCAGCCCCAAAGCCCCACACATTTCAGTTAAATGTATAGAACCCTCGTTAATATAACAATATACAGTCCAGAGCAAGTTTTCATGAATAAAATATAACTTATGCACAGAATAAATGAACCAGCTATGCAATATAGAATCTAATATCAGCTTCCAAAATGCAAATGAAACCTTGTGATCTGCATTTCAAACTGTAATTGCTTCTGCATATAGGGGGCAATGAGCAAAAAATTATTAAAATGCAGAACACTATATAGGTAATCGCTGCTGTTCTAACTAAAGAATCTTCCTTAAGAGATTGGAGATGGTCTTACACATGAGTCCAGCACATTTGGCTGAATTCTCCAAAAATATTTCTTGTAATTAGAGGCTTACTGTTGGGATATTTATAATGATTTGCTTTTGTCCAAGGAGCTAAGATTTTATACTCAAATCATAGTCACAATACTCTTCACTAATATTATTAACATTAATGGTATTAGCATCTGTAATATTGATAATATTGGCAAATTAATAAAATAATATTATTATAATTATCAGTTATTGTTAGTTTATATAACTCAATTTAATGTCAGTGCTGTGATTCCCAACTAAGCTATCTTGTTTTGGAGCTCAGTCCCTTGACCAGGTCTCTTGGAAGGGCTTGGGGTCCTTATTCCTTCCAGGAGAACGGGTAATAGGGACTGAGCTCTAAAAACAGATGGCTTAGTTGGGATCACAGCAGTGACACTAAATCAGGAACTGGTAAATCCTTTTTCTTCATCTTTAAGTTGTGGATAAAGTACATAGTTCACAGAATAGTTTGGATTGTTGGTAAGTATGGCCCCATCTCTCACACAGGACCTCTGGCAGAAACAACCATTTTCATGGTCATGGCACTTACATGTACTAGAATTAGATGAGATCCAGCATTTTTGGATTGCACTTTGGCTTAAAGTAATAACATGCTAGCAAATTTGGCTTGAACAACTTGTCATTTATATATCTCATATAAAAAGGTAAACATTGAACTGATAATTTATGCAAGTTAGTTTATCCACTCTAGTGCCTGTGTAGGTTTAGAGCAGTGGAGTGGTAGCATGTGGTGTGTATATATCACACATCCAAAGTAGGGGGTTGAAGATAATCACACATCAAATCACCTAGACAATCTCTAACAAAAGCAGAGTTATTACATAACAGTGCTGTAAGAGGCTTAATGTGTGATGTGAACTCATCTTTGCCTGGGTATATACTTCTGCAGACATCACATAGTATGAAGTTAAGGAAATGCATTCAGTGATATATACAACATGAAACTCATCCTTGTTGAACTCGAGTATCATTTGTAGTAATTATTCTCTGCCTGGAGTAGGAAGGTTAACGAAACAGTGTCTGATAAATAAAGGCCGACGCACAGTCTGTCTGTGTATGGATGTTTGAACTTCTTATTAGGCTAGGTCAGTCAAAAGAAGAACCGAAATTCAGCCTCCTTTCCTGGAGATTTTTATTGTGAAAAAACTACATGAAAGTCGTCAGCTAAATAATTCCCTAGATCTGATGAATCTTCTAGCTCTTTTAAACTTTCTTCCAGTCCTTTCCCAGAGCTTTTATGATACTATCAGGAAATATGAAATTTGGAGTATTTAACAGCTTGCCAGGACTATTCATGGTCATGGAAGCATCCCTGTGTGTAGCTCTGGTTCTTTCCCTTTTCTCTATGCCATGCTTCCTTGTGATTGCAGACAGTGGATGACAAACCTTACCATTGATCATTGCAACACAAAGGTGGGATTTGAGTCTTCCTTGGGCTGATCTGTCATTTCTATTTATATCACACTTTTCAGAGAAGTGAAAAATAAGCTGAATCTTCTACTTTCACCTCCTATCCAAAATCATCCTTATGGTTTTATCATCTGAAAAGGTAGCATGAGAAATTCAGAGACTTTAATTTACTTAGTATGAAAGCATCTTGTCCATTCAGTCATACTTTCTTATAGAGCCAATATAAATAAATCAAACCAAACCAAAATCCCTATTACCCTAGATAGTTACTTACTAGTGATCTGCTATTTTCTTACTAGATGCTGGAGCATTAAAGAAGCAAAGATATAATTTCTAAAACTGTGACCTTGTGTCTAACAGATTAATACTGTTGGCTAAATTAGAGTAAAGCCACCAACTTGGAAGAAAGACTATAACAGTATATGACTAAGCCTTATTTTATTCCAAAAGTTATTATTATTATTATTATTATTATTATTATTATTATTATTATTATTGTGCTAAATCTCTTAAGTAGAAGGACATCAGTGGAGAATTTGCTACTGAATTTTATGTAACACTATCTTTACTTTGTGATTTGGCACTTCTGGTATACATGTGGACTTTAAAAATATTCTCAACTTGGACAAAGAAATGGCAAATAGTTTTAAAAAGGAAAAAGTAACAAGAAAACCACCTGTACTATTTAAGTAAGAAATAAGTTTATGTCTACATCTAAAACTATGCTAATGGAAAGGAATGACACTGATCAATTCCATTCCCTGCCATGGAAATAATAATAAATTGAGATTGTGACATTAAAAGCCTATGATGCTGTTTCCCGAATCAAGCAGAAACCTGTGCTTATAAAGAGAACACTTTACAGCATCAACCTAAGGCCCACACCTTTGAAGTCTCTGCTTCTAAAGCAGCACTCCAATGGAAGGGAGAGTCCTGCAATAGCTTTTATGGAAAGTCAATTGGGCATTTGGGGACTTCTGATTGCTCACATTCCATTTCTCTTCCTGTTTTCTCCCAAGGAATCCACTCATCCCATAAAACTTCAGTGAAACTGTCAATCAAGATGCTCATTCCCTGAAAAAATGAATCACATGAAATCAAGCTATAATTAACTAATATAGTTCTCAGAAGGGGCATCATCTTGATTCTTGTGATCCAATCCTGCCTATCTTAGGCAGAAACCTTAGGAAAAATAATTATTTCACATTGTGACCACTCATTAACTCTTCCTTCTAAAGAAAGTTTCCACCTGTTGCTGTGACTCATGAGATACTTTAAACTCTGGGCACACTGTTTTTACTCTTCATCTTGATCTTGATAGCCACGAATGATGCTGAGTTTCCAGATTAGGGAAAATGTAGTTTGATATCAGCTGACATTTAGGGACAGAGCTGTGGCACTTAACTGTGTACTTTTAAAGTATGTAGTAAGGAAGATAACTGTAGATATTTTATATTGTTGTAGCTCATATGTACTGAAGATTTTGTTCTTTGTGCCTGTCTCTCTATTCAATTATTAAATGCCCCAAATAGGTTTAAGCCATGTGTATTAACCTGCCATTTCCATGTTAAGATAAAAATGAGAATTTTAGGTGAATTGTTAAAGGGTGAAGGGACCTTTTGACCCTTTCATTCACATTTCACTGATTTTTACCATTTCCTAAAGAGAGATGATCAGAACTTACCTGAATTTCTTCTTACCAATAGGGAATAATTTCAGTGCATAAACCACAAACAAGGTATCTTTGCATCACTTCCATGCTCCCCTAAAACAATTCAGTATAGTTTTAGGCATGCAAATGTCTATCTATAGGATTGTTATTGTCTAGATGCTTTTATTCCTTCCAAATTTTTGTGGAAACTTACCTTCAGTGTGGTAATATTGGGAGTGTGTTATTTCGAGAAATTTAGTTCCTGTGGTATCAGTCTTCATGACTGGATTGATGCCACTATACAACTCATAGGTTCCTTACATCCTGCCTTTCTGCCATCTGAAAAGACAGAGTTCACTTCTTCCTGCATGGAAGCGTATAACAAGGAGAATATCATCCACTGTGTGTTGACTAGTTTTATGTCAACTTGACACAAGTGAGGTCACAGAGATAAAGGAATCTCAATTGAGAAAATGCCTCTGAGAGATCAGGCTGTAGGCAAGCCTGAAGGGCATTTTCCTAATTATTGATTGATGGGAATGTCAAGCCCATTGTGGGTGGTGCTATCTTTGGGCTGGTAGTCCTGGGTTCTATAAGAAAGAAGGCTGAGCAAGCCATGAGGAGCAAGCCAGTAAGCAGTATTCCTCCACATCCTATGCATCAGCTTCTGCCTCCCAAGCTACTGCCCTGTTTGAGCTCCTGTCCTAACTTCCTTCAATGATGAGCACTGAAATAAGTTGGTGATATGGATGTGTAAGTTAAATAAAAACCCTTTTCTCCTTCATGCTACTTTTGGTCAGACTATTTCACTACAGCAATAGTAACCCAATTAAGATATGTTAGAAAGCTGAGTTTTGTTCAGAACTGTGAGAAATTGAGGTGCGGCTCTGTCAAATTTTGTTGCAAAATTACAAAGTAGATTACACGTGGCTTTGTAACTCAGAAAACTGAAAAATTCATGCATGTAATAATCTGCTGTCTCTGGACAGGCAGAGAGCACTGCTTGTGTCAAGATCCTTAAAATCAGAGCAGCAATGGTTTAACTCATATTCCTGTTTGACTCTTTCATTTTAGAAATAAGGAAAGCAAGGCTACACGTTTAGGTGAGAGGCACCAAGTTCTTCTGAATGGAAAGTCTGCAGACTCAGATTAGAATCTGGTTTCTTTGACAGTACAATGCACACCACCTTTCTGAATCCCTCTCAGACTGAAGAAGTGTAACCTTTAAGTGAATAGATCACTTTTCTCCTTCTGTTGGTCTCTGCCAATCATCTCCACAGTAGCTTTCAATTTAATGGACATGGGAAAAGAAAGCAGACCACCGCTTTTAAGACTTTTAGATAGATCATTCCAACCCTCTTTGAAATATAATTTGTTTTAGAGCAAACAATATGAGCACACTTACAGCAAACCTCCAGTCTTTAAACTAACATGAACCACAGAGGAAACGTAAAACAAAAATATATGTTAAACAATTTCAATGAGCCATAATATTCAAGATTGGATGGAATCTTAACATACTCCAGGCTTAATTCTTATACTTGAAATTATGCTGTGTAGTCAGCTCTCAGCAGAAGACAGAGGCCATTTCAGTCAATCATGTGTTCCATCATCACAGTGAGCATGAATCCTGCATTTCTCATTTATGGCACACACTGTTCTGGGTGATTTACTGAGACAGTCAACTACATGGTTATAGCCCATAATATATGCATATATTAGGGTCAGTGTCATATGTTATATGAATTCATACTTCCCAGAATAAGTTTATTTGTTGTTCATGTTGTTCATCTGTTTGTTAGTTTGTTTGAGATAAGGTCTTGCTAAGTTACCCAGGCTGGCCTTGAACTCACAATCCTCCTATCAGCTTTCCAAGTGCTGTGAATAAAAGCCTGTTAAATTTAAGGATTGAATACACCACATCCAATGTACATGAGTTTTTAAAATAGAAGTAATATTAGGCATAGGTTTACTTGGCTTTCTTAAGGTTATGTAGTTTGTATGTGGCCATTGGAATTTGAGTTAAAATATTTGGCTCTAGGATTGCTACTCTACATCTCCCCTATGTTTGATGAATAGACCATTCACCCTCTACAAGGAAATTTGTACTGCTTGGGCATCACAAGAAAGAGAGCTTTGTGAATGTTCTTTTCATTATCTTCTCTGAATTCTTCTTCTGCTGTTCGTTTTTTTCTATTTATTTGTGTTAGTGTACTTTATTGACTTCAGTTATTACTAATAGTCATAATAGTTCTTCTGTTCTACATTTGCTAGGAGTATGATGATAGTGTTTCTTCCTTTATCACAAGTGTTATGTGTTATATCATGTACCAAGTTCCTGTTTTAGCAGAATGGGAATAATACAAGTCCTCTTCAAAATTAACTGTAATGAGAAAATGAGTAATTTGCTTAAAAAATAAAAAGGAAAAATGAAAAGAAACAAGCTTAAAAAGATTTTATCTTCTCTTTTAAAATTGTGTAAAATGGGGAAATGCATGAAAAGCGTAATTTTAACATGAAGACTGTTTTTGCTATGGTAATTGGCTTTAAGGGTGTTGTGAGTTTAGTGTATGTGTGGCAGAGCCACACGTCTTTCCTCAGTAACTTCTCAGTTTATAATGAATTCCCTTTTAATCAACTGAAGATTATTTAAAACAAATTTCTGCAATTTAATGGGACCAGAATTATTGAAATACTTTGGAATTTTGGAGCCCATACCCATTAAGGAGCATATCAGGTGTGATGATATCACAGTCTGGACTGAGGTGATGATATGGGAAAATCAATATCAAGGAGAGAGGAATCATATTAAAAATTGACTGAGCTTCAGAACATGGGCTGGGAAACACTCTGAGGCATGCAACCCTAATTGATAATGATCAGGAAATTGACTAGATTCAAAGTTGAATTCCACTGATGTAGTCATCTGAAACAAACTGACTAGTAGGAAATAGTTAGAATTTTTGGTTTATAAACAGTTCTAGGAATTTATATTTAGATAAAACTTAGATTCATAAAGAATATATACTTAAAATGTTATATATATATTAAATCAACTTCATAGTATGACATTTAACAGAACCACTGATATATTTCATTAAACATAATACCTATGAATTTTTTCAGTTTATAAAATTATAAAACCAATGAACTGACTCATTCAGTCTTTTCAAAATTCCAGATATTGCTTATAAAAAATACACTGTTTATAAAAATTAATCTATTTCAAAACAACTTAGGGTTACTTTCAGGGGTCCTAGTCTTGGAAGTTTGAATGTTTCTGTGAACCTGGTACTTAAATTTTAAATACCCCCTTCCTATAAAATTCTGACTTTGCCCAGCAGATAAGCAACTGAGCTATTTTTCCTAAACTGTGTTAGTGTTCTTCACATTCAGAGGAAGCCTGGTTCCTGAACCCAGGGTGATAATCAGGAGGGAGCTCATCCCTCCTCCCTCCCAAGTGGAGGCTGTAGCTCTCAGATTTTTTGATAAGCAATGGGATTCTGCAGAAAGGCAAGACATAAGGCATCTTTGGGCACATGTGTTCCTGCCTCTATGGCAGCCTCACAGTACCACTCAAAAACTTGTGATCAGTCTGTTTTTTGAATCTTGGATGGATTTCATTAACTTCAAGGGCAATAGCTGTGGGTTTAGAAGTAGAAAAGTGATGGGAAATGCTGTGTCACCACACACTCTGGGCTGATTACTGGAAAGTAAGAATATATAATCTGCATGTTGGTTGTTTAAAACCCAACTCGCATATGACTGTGAGGACTGATGAGTCAGCTTCCTCAGAAGTGTTGGAGGGTTGTGAAAGGGAGAAACACATGTCTCAGACAAGTCTCTAGATCTGGGAATATAAAGTAAGGATGCTAAGTACTAATAGTCCCTGTTGAATTCAGCCTCCACTCTGTGGTCACTGTCTGAATGTCAGAGCCCTGTGCTGTCAGTGGGAAGTTTCTTCTCAGAACCCTGTACCTAATGTTCAACCATGGGCTCTGTACAGCACATCAGTACAGTTGCCAGTCTAATAAATAAAAATGAGCATACTATGGGAAGGTAGCTGGGCAGCTAGTATGCTGGCCTAGCATGCGCAAAACATGGGTTTAATCCCCAGCACCACATCAAGCTGACTGTACCAGAACATGCCTATAATCTTAAAGCTCAAAAAAAGATGAAGGCAAGGTGTTCAGAAGTTCAGGGTTATTCTAACACCCAGACCAACTTAGAGACCAGTGAGGGCTATATAAGATCCCATCTAAAAATAATAAATTAGCCGGGCGGTGGTGGCGCACGCCTTTAATCCCAGCACTCGGGAGGCAGAGGCAGGCGGATCTCTGTGAGTTCGAGGCCAGCCTGGGCTACCAAGTGAGTTCCAGGAAAGGCGCAAAGCTACACAGAGAAACCCTGTCTCAAAAAAACCAAAAAAAAAAAAAATAAATTAGGTAAAATGAATATAGTTTCTGATTTGCCATGCATCCTCACTAAAACACCGAAGAACAAGCAAAATAAAATATCATCTTGAAGACAGGCTCCAGGTCTTCCAGTCATTGCCAGAGTCTCTGGGGTAAGTTGTCACTTCCAGAGCCTGATTGGAGGAAGGCTACATTCATTTCAAACCCGTTTCTCGTACAGTGTATGCTTTGAAACTACCTCAGCATATTCCCATTTATGTAATCAGAAAGAACATTTTGCAATGTCTCTTTATTTCTTCTCTCTCTCTCTCTCTCTCTTTGGTGAAAGAAAAGGGGAGCCCCATCTCTTCTTGTCCCTCTTGGGTGGTCCTGTTGTTCCTTCACAGGAATAGAAAGGGTGTAATTTTTTTCTCCTTTCAAAGATGCTAAGTGGCGGTTATTACGCTGTCTCTATTGTCTGTTGCTTTCTCAGCACTGCCTGGCTCTTACCCGCTTGTGTAGGAGCTCAACAGGGGACTTTCATCATCTTTTCTTTACCCCAAGTGTTGCCCTCTTATGCTTCTCCTTCTTTTTTTTTTTCCCCTCTGGGCATCTTTATTTTCATTTTGCTTGCATGTTTCTTTGAGAAGAGAGAGAGAGTGGTATGCTCCTTTAAAAGCTTATCATCTTCAAAGAATAGAGAAAGAGATTAATAAATTGAGGTGGGGGACATGGACTGAGCAAGCTACCACTCCCACGGCTGCAGTTGCAAGGGGGAAATAAAGTGGGAAAACAACAGCAGATAGTGAGTGGGAAACAATCTTAGGCGCAACACTGAAAACCCCTATTCAGAAATGCAACAAATTGGATATTCCCTTTAGTGTGTCAATCTCTTATTCCCAGCTCTTATGTACCATCTCTTTTTCCTGATGCTCGGTCTGAAGTATTTCCTCTCCTAGAAAGAATGGAGTTTTTCAGACTCAAGAGCCTAATTAGGAACAAGGTTTTCCATCCTTTCACGATCACATTGGAAGCTACACTTCTCTTTTCTGCTCTATTTACAATGGAGGCGTTTATAATAAAGAGGCTCACAGTAGGACACTGCCGCCATTGGTAGTATCGAAATGAGAACTGTACAGAGAAAATAAGACATAAGTTCAAGTACTGTGGGGCCTATTGTTTGTAAGTGTTTTTGTCTGATGCAGTAAGAAGCAGGCACATACCATATTGGAACTACACTAAGTGAAGTGCGAACCATTTCAACAGTTTAATGAGCCTCACATTTTAGTCCTGGAAAAAAAAAATGATGCTCACTTCTAAATTTTGACACCATTCTCTTAGGCTACTTTTATTTAACTTTCAGGCAGGAGCAGAACCAGAAATACAGAGGTCAGGGATGACTGGGAGAGAAGCACATTCATGGTAGAAATAAATAGCACATTGGCATTGATTATGTCATATTTCTAAGCTCTTCTTTGACTCATGTATCAGGGTCAGTGGGAGAGCATAATTCTTGGGCTTTCCCACCAGAAGTTCCGTGAAGGAGCACAAACATTGGCACTTCTGATGTAGTTCCTGATGATGCCAATGTTTCTATTGGTCACATGGACTGATTCATTTTTAATAACACGGACCATGTCAATGCTTCCGGAGAGAAGAATGAGTAAGAAATCTCAGGAAATTTGGGATCTATTTCTACTGTATTCTACCTTTCTCACCTTCTGGACTTTGGAGACTTCTTTGTTTACCCCCGTATTTCTAAACTTAATCACTTTCACCTCAGTGGGCATCTTCAGTGAGTGATACCCAGTTTGTAGACTTGTCTCAGTTTAGTCTAGCCTCCATGTCTCTGTCTCTCTGTCTCTGTCTCTGTCTCTCTCTCTCTCTCCCCCTCTCCTTCCCTCTCTTCCTCCCTATGTCTCCTCCTCCTCCTCCTCCTCCTCCTTTCATCCTCATACACCTCTTTCTCCTTTTCTTCCTATTTCTCTTTCTCATTTTGGGTAACTTAATCTGATAGAACTGTCTCTCTGATTATAAGCCAACAAAGCCCAGAACGTCTCGACACAGTCAATTAAATGATAAGGTTTTTAGCAGTGCATGTTCAGGCTCTCTGATCTCTCCATTATCTACTTGAGTATTGGTCCTAGTAGAAATGGCCTACCTCTCTCTCTCCCAATAATGTGCTATTCAGTTGACAGCCACCATGAGCTTCCTGAATGGGCGAGGCTAGAGTCCCTATGTTGCTGTATCTTTCCCTTTAAAATAATTGTGAGGGAATTTCTATTCTTTCTTTGAAAAATCCAATTCATATATAACTGTAAAATCTTCTCTGACTCCACATACAAACAATGCATCATATTTATGCATTGCTGTGGCCATGTAACCAACTGGAAGTAAGTTTCTTGTTTGTTTTGCTTATTGATTCTCTTCTATAATGTTATTTTCTTACAGAGTTTAAGGTATAACTCATGTCATATCTACCACAGTGATGTTGGTTCAGTTAAGTTTGTTTTATGAGAGAATAAGTTACATTTGAAAGCTTCCATTTTTCTAATTGGTAGACGAGGGAAGAAAGAGGAAAATACCAATGACATTAAGATTAGGCTTCACAGTGATGCTAACATGAGACAGTTCAGCTTTTGTTAGACGGCTCACATATTAAGTTTGAGGATGATAATGTATAGAGAAACCAATGACTAGCTATTCATCTTTGTTTCATGTCTTTTGCCTTAAATGCACTGTTTAAATACTCAGAACAAACATACAGAGAGCATGCATATAGAGCATGTAAATTGCTAATGCTTGGTTCACTTTATTCCAGCTGTGTTTTGCTCTGAAAAACCATTGCATACCCTTTACTTCATTAAACATGAAGCCTACAGCAAGTCTGCAGGTTTACAAACTATCTATTTTCTTATTAGCTAAAAGGAAATAGGAAACTTTACAAAGTACTGTGTAACAAAGCATTTTCCCTATCCTCTTCTTCTGTCCCTGTTTGTACACACCAACAACAGCCAAGATGGTCTTAGATTACCTTGAAGATCAGGGACACTTCAAAATATTAAGTTTAAGAGGGAATATATGTTATGAAAAACAAACAAACAAAAAAACCATGGCTCTAAACACGATAGTTATCAGCTGGAAGACATTAACTAAGGTAGATAGCACAGACACATACCTGCCAAAGTAGGAGACAGCAGTAGATCCTTGCAGAGCCCTAAGACAGGTGGTGCTGTAATCAATATGGGTCTTTAAAATGTATGGACAGTTTCTTTTTTCTCTATATGACTCCAAAGAAACCTAAAGGGATCTGCGAGCACATGTGTTTACTGTAGGCAAATTTCTAAACAGTCTTAGTAAATAAGAAAAACAGAGCCAAATACAGAGGAAATAGCCAAAGAGATCAGAGCAATAGCCACAACTAACTTTAGCTTACCACCAGAAGTAGCTTTCCCCGAGAGAGAGCTTCTTCCTGTCTAACTTGTCTCTTTATTGCCTTTCCGTTCTGCCTTCTCATTGGCTCTAAACCCAACCATATGACTTCCTCGTCACTGCCTGTCTATACAGACCTCCAGGTCTCTATGGTTGGTACTGGGATTAAAGGTTCGTGTTACCGTGCTTGGCTATGTCCTTGACCACACAGAGACTCTGCCTGCCATGTGATTGGATTACGGGCATGTGCTACCACTGCCTGACTCTGCTTATGGCTCACTTTGACCTCTGATCTCTAGGCAACTTTATTTATTAACATACAAATAAAATCACATTTCAGAACAAATAAAAATATCACCATAGTTTACCCTGAGTATTTCTCATTCATCAAACACATGCTGAAGACTACACACTTAACCTCTCTAGCCATCTCTGGCTATCAAGGCTGTTTCCTGTCACAGTGATTCTGTGGGATGAAGTAGAGTGGAGGGTTAGAGTTGATTCTGGGTCTGACTTTTTTTTTTTTTTTTGTGTGTGTGTGTGTGTGAAGGACATTAAATGCCAGTCATTTTGCTACAAATGGGGCAGTGATGCTGGATCCTATTTCCACTGATTCATTTTGATTCTAGATGTCCTTAAATATGCTTTCCCACATCCTCACAACCACAGAGATAGAAGAGAAATCCACATCACCTTGGGCAGTTTTGTTTCACGTGCATCCACAGGTGGCCCCACCCTTGCTATTACACAAAATACCCTTTAGCATAAACTCTGTGAATACTCCTGGCTGCCAGAGAAGTCAAGAGAACAAAGGACAATTATGTGAGCACCCCATCATTATTATAAAATATCTATGTTGTCTGTACACACAACTGCCGTATTGAGAAATATCCTATTTCTAAAGAGAACAACTCTGACTTGTGATTCCCTGGATTTATTTCTAGAAAATATACAGTCCATTTTTAAAGTAAAAAAAAAAAATCATTGATTATTGCAGGACATCTCCAGTTTCCCCCTTGTCTTATCAACTCCTGGCTGTTTTCTTGTGGATATTTTTCATTTTAAATCTGACTATGTTTTATGTAAAATTTTATATGATGATTTACTCTTACAGTTGTTGGGTGTTTTCTTGTGTGTTCGTGAACTTTTGAAAGGACAAAAGTTTTACAAGAAGAATTAAGTTTGAAGTTCTTAGTGTCTATATGTATGTGTGTGTATAGGTATGCACATGTAAAGGTCTGAATACATTGTTGCACTCTCAATGGAAGAGCCACTGCATGTAGTTTGTCTCTGATAAAGCACCCAAGGCTGTTTCTTTCTTTATAAATGTAAACAGAAGTCATATATATATGTATATATACACGTATTGCTGTTATTTTAAAAAAAAATACATTCCAGAAGCCAGCGCTGAGTGTTAGATCCTGGACCTGAAGTTATAGGCAGCTGTAAGACATTGGATGTGGGTCTAGGAACCAAACTCAGGTATTCTTCAAGAGCCGTACACACTCTTAACCACTGAGCCATCTCTCTAGCCCCCTTGCACTGTTTTCTTAATGCTAACTTAATATTACATGAGACTGTTTTCTTAATGCTAACTTAATATAACATGAGACTGTGTATAATCTATATTAAGTATCATTTTGAATCTGGCTACATATGAATGGTGACCTTGCCTTCTTTAGCTTTGTTTTGGTAGCTGAATCAATTGATGAACACAGTAGGTCATTCTAATAGGAAGTCAAATTACTCTGACAATGCATCTCATGTACAGAGACTCCTGAAGACTCCAGTGGGGGAAAAAAAAGAAAAAAGAAAAAAAAGATAGATAGATACTAATAAACAAATTCAGCAGGATACAAATAAACCTACATAAATTAATACTCTGTACTCTGTATACTAGTCATAAGTTATCTGAAAAGGTAATTTTAAAGTCTTCCTTATAATAATGAAAATAGAAAATAAAATACTCAGGTGCAAATTTAACTAAGGACATGTAAGATTTTTATACTGAAAACCATAAAATGATGATAACATAAATTAAAGAAAACAAATAAATTGAAGCTGTGCCATGCTCACAGACTGTAAGATTTAATATCAAATATTCTTACAGTCCAAAGTAATCTACATATTCAACAGAACCCCTGCCAAAGTACCAATGTTGTTTTCTTACAGAAATGGGGGAACTCTTAAATTTGTAAGGACCCACAACAGATCTTGAATAGTCAAAATAATCTTATGCAAAAAAGAACAACAGTTCAATTCTTGACTTACAATATTATGAAGCAGTCATAGCAAAAAGGATTGCTACTGGTTTAAGGATAGGAATATTAAGTGATAGAGCAGGCCAGAAATCTTGGAATAACCTCACACATTTGTTAGCAATGGATTTTTGGCAAAGATATCAAGAACATAGGATGGAGAATGAGCAGTGATTCAATAAATCACTCTGGGAAACCTGATAATTCTCCCACAGAAGATGAAAGGCCCTTATTTAAAATGATGCACTCAGTTCAACTCAGAATGAACTTACAAATAAGAGTTAAAACAGAGTCAGGTGGTGGTGGTGCATACCTTTAATCCCAGCACTCAGGAAGCAGAGCCAGGCGGATCTCTGTGAGTTCGAGGCCAGGTTTGTTTATATAGTGAGATCCAGGACAGGCACCAAAACTACACAGAGAAACCCTGTCTCGAAAAACACACACACAAAAGCAACAACAACAACAACAACAACAACAACAAGTTAAAACGATAAGTCAATGAGAAGCAAACATAGGGGCATATTTCAGCATATTAGCTTGGGCAAGCAGGATGGCAAAAGCAAATGTAGACATTTAAATTCCATGACACTACAAAGCTTCTGTACAGTAAAGGAAAGGCGATATAGGTAGACATTGCATAGAACTAGCAATGACATTTGGAAATCACATATGCTGGAAGAGGTGATTGCAAAATATAACAGGAATTCAGACAGCTCATTAGTCATAGAACAGCCTGACTGAAGAATGTTAGAAGTATATGAAGAGATACTTCTCAGAGGGGGACATCCAAACAGATGCCACTTTGCTCAGTATTGCTAATCACTGGGAAATGCAGTTTAAGACCACACTGATATATTTTCTCATAGTAGTTAGAATTTCTTTCACCAAAAGAATTAAAGACAATGTTGAGGAGGAGAGAGAGGAAGAAATCTCTGGATACCACTGGAGAATGTCAGTACAGAATATAAGTGACAAACTTTTTTTAGATTCCTCAAAACACTGAAACTACAAGTGCTGTATCAACAGCATCTCTTTGAATATGTTCATAAGAAGCAAAACAACTTGCCTGTTGGTTGCATCACTATTTACCATAGCCAGGATAAAGACTCAACCTAAGCCGCTGTCAATGGATGAATGGATAAAGAAAATGTGCTGTGTACAAATGTGTACAACTGAATATTATTCAACCTTAAAGAAAGGAAAGTATTGAGACAGTATGGATGAATCTAGAGGACATTATGATCAGTGTGATGGAAGTCTCAGCGGTTGCATCATGTCACTTGTGTGTGGAATCGAAACCATGCTGATATCACAGAAGAGAACAGAATGACAGTTACCAGTGACTGGGGGTAGAAAAAGCAAGGGTCTGAGGAATTACTAATTAAAGAGTACTAAGTTTAGGTAGTAGGAGAGAAAGTTTTGAGGTCTGCTGCATGGGTGGGTAACTGTAATCAATGATATATTATCTAATTCAAAATAACAGAGTGAATTTCAAATGAATCACTAGGAATATATAAAGTGACAAATCTGTCAATGACAAATATCTTAATTACGTTAATTAGCTTTATTTAATCACTTCATATTCTCTGTGTTTTGTATCAGAATATTCCAGTTATTCCTAAAAAGATACCAAAATACAATTACGGTATGTCAATTTAAAAGATTATTAGGGTCTGAGAAGGTGGCTTAGTGGTTAAAAGCAGGTATTGTTCTTCTAGAGGACCCAAGTCCAATCCTCAACTGCCATGTTGCACAGTTCACAACAGGCTTTAACTCTATCTCCAGGGGCATTTAACCCCTCTTGTCTCTGTGGGCACCTGCATACACAGGCACATACCCCCACACAGGTGTACACATAATTAAAAATAAAATAAATCCTTAAAAGATTATTTGTAGTAGCTTCTAAAACATCAAATGATAAGATATATAATAAAATATATAATGTAAATTTAGTGTAATTTTAGTGTAAATTAGTGTAATTAGTGTAAATAAAATGTAATTTTAGTATGTTGAACACTAAAGGAACAAGAAAGAAATAGTCAAATGAGTGTTTTAAGTATGGAAGTGTATGAATGTTTGGACTGGAAAACAATGTTTGCAAAAATGGCAGTTGTATGACACTGATCTTTAATGATAATTCTACATCAAATCTCAGCATAAAATCTTCCTAAGAATCTACAACCTGATTTCAAAGGTTTTACAGAGTTGATAAAATCAGAATGACCATTTTGTTTTTTAAGCTCATAGAGGACTGGTCCTGTCTTGCTTCACAGCACTGCGTGGCTATATCATCCAACCCCCACATTACCATCATTGGAGACATGCAGATAAACTCAGACTGCTGCAGGTTCATTATGATCATTGAAATTTTAGCAAAAGAACTAGATGCAGTCCTAGCACTCTCATAGCTGCAATGGGAAGCTTATAAAGTTTGAATCCAGCTTGGACTGTTTAAAAAAATTAAAGAAAACCATTGTAAGATAATATTTTCATGGCAAAATTTTAGTAGGATAACAGTGTGTTCTAGTGAGTTTGTGAAGGCATTGAGCCATTGTAGCTGTTCTAATTGCCTATGGAAAATGCAAAATGCAAAACGGTGCATCAACTCTGGTAAATACATTGACAATTTCTTAACGATTTGAATATGTGTTTACTAGCAGTGCTACTCCTAAGGGTTTACTTAACCAAAGTGAACACTTTTAAATGAAAAAATTATAGGCAAATATTTGTAGCACTTTTAATAACAAAGGCCCCAAATAACTGAATGTTTTAATAGGTAAATGGATAAACAAATTGCAATGTGTACTATAATGATTTGCTACTTAACACAAACAGGCAAGCAACTGATATGTAAAATCAAATGGATGGGTTTTCAATGCATTAGGATGAGTGAAAGAAGTCACACTCTGGTCTGTACTGCGTGACTCTGCATATGAAGCCCTGGAATTAAGACCAGAAGTTGGACTAAGTAAGAAGATTGATGATGCTAAAGGGGAAAGAGTTTTCTGCTGGTGGACATGTCAGGGGAGCAGCAGATTGCAGCTGACTTCAGGATGTCAGCCCACCAGGAGCAATATCCCTGATGGGTGTATCTCAGATAGGCAAGGACCCAAGACCACAGATTCCAGAGTGTCTTTAGCTTCTGCTGTGCCTTCATGTTTACCGCTGCCATCATTCTCTGGTATCGGGTATGGTGTGAATGTGTGTGGGAAGCTCCCCACTGCCTGTAATGTAGTGTGTTTAATCTCATGGAAACATTCCATTCTACTAGGCTTTTTTACCTATGGACTATTATGAAGATGACTTTTTTCCTAAGCTGTACTGTCTAATTGATAATAATGATGTTAGTTGAAATAGAGTTTTGATGTTTGAAAATAAAACAAGGATGTTATACAGCTAGAACACACAAATTTCTAATTGGAACCGTATAGACTGTGGCTTAGGTTAATGATTAAGAAAAACAATTTAGTCCTAGCAGCCTAGCTAGTTTAATTTTTTTCTTTTTCCTTTTTTTATTTTATAATTTAATTTAATTTTACATATCAGCCACAGATTCCCTTGTTCTCCCCCC